>JAECUM010036684.1:0-31132 GCA_016617855.1 Megalonaias nervosa | reverse complement strand
ACATATGGTTTGGCAACGAGTATGAAAGCCAGAAAAATTACCACTTGTATAGGAAAGTACACAAAATTAGAAGAAAAAAAAATACAGAGTAAAGCTAATATGCTAACAGTATAAGAAAACTTGCAATTAATTACCCTCCTTTGTATGAAATCGTTGCAAAGGAAATTACGTACTTTACAGTCAAAATATTCAGAGAGATACTGGTATATAACAAATAATGTTGGCAAGAAGAAACATATTCAAAATGCTGAATTGATGATATTTAGTTTCAAGATTTTAAATAAATACACTTAGAGGACACATATTACTCCACCATTTATATTGGCCGCCATGTATAGCCTATCTTGTGCTGAAAAGGGGCGTTAAACCCTACAACAACAACAAGAAAAATATACAATTTAAGATTGCCTAAATTCCCTGATGATAATAATTACTTTCTGAGACTCGAGCTGGATTCAGGAATGGCTATTCCACAATGGACATTATTTTTTACGACTCATTTAATTTATTAGATATTGCAAAAGGGAACATTTCGTACCTTAGTTGATTTAAAAAATTTCTTTAATAATGTATGGAGACTTGAATTATGGCATAAACTGTATTTGGTAGGCGTCAGGCGAAAGTGTTTTAATGTTATACTGAGTATTTATAATGATATCAAATCACGTGTTGTTTTTTTTGGGGGGGGGTTGGTTTTGTTTTTGTTGTAAATAATGAATTTTCCCGTTCTCTCATTTGAAAAAAGGTATGACAAGGGGAAAACTTATCTCTATTATTGTTCTCCTTATTCCTAAATGACCTAGAATCATTTTTACTTGTAAATGGGTGTAAAAGTTGCGCTGTACCCTCCAAACAAAGTGACCTTGTATATAATGTTAAATGTCATTTTGTGTTTATACGCTGATGACACCAGAGTTGTTGCAGATAATCCTGCTGACATGCAATATACCCGCGTTATGTTTAGTAGATATTGCTTTAACTGGAGACTAAAAATCAATAAATACAAATGCAAACATTATTGTATTTGGGTCAAAAAGTATGGCACATACAAATTTAAGATAAAAAGGCCTATATTGATGTTGTAGATGAATATAAATACTTAGGCCTTATATTTCACAAGAATGGAAAGTTCACCAATGGGCTGAAAAATCTAGAATTCATAGCTAATAAAAGTATTCAGTAACTTAAAAAGCGTATACTAAATTTAGATTTTCCCATCGATTATCAGATCAAACTGTTCGATCAGACCATTGTACTGATTTTAACACATGCTTATAAAATTTGAGGATTTGTAAGATCTGATATAGTTGAAGAAAAAAACCTCATATTTCCTCCCTATGAAGTATAATAAATGTCAAAAAATGTACCCCTCTATATTTGGTATACGGTGAACTTAGTCTGTTCCGCTTAATTATTAACATGAAGAGTCGAAGGATAAACTATTGGGCTAGATTATTTAATTCTTATGAAGAAAAACAAATGTCTTATCATATTTATTTTTCTCTTGTACAACCATTTTTGTGGTAATTCCTATGACTACAAATGGACGCTGGAAGCAAAATCTACATTAGATGATGCCAGCCTTAGCTACATGTGGAGAACTCAAAGTTTTGTGTCAATTAAATGGTTTACGTTATATATATATATATATATATATATATATATATATATATATATATATATATATATATATAATCATAGTTTCCTGTTGAAACTGGTAGATGCGCTAATGTTTCTTGTAACGAAATATATTGTACACTCCGTCAGTCTCAAGAAATAGTTAATGAATATCACTATCTCGTGTCGTGTTCTTACTTTGATAATGAAGGACAAAACTGTATATCTCATTTTTACATTTCAAGGACTAATGTTGATAAATGTAATCAAGTATTGAATAAAGGTAATATACAGTTCTTGGAAAATATTTGCAGGTTCTTAAATTGTGTTTTCCGAATTTTGTAATCCCTGTTAAGCATTCTGTTATGATATCAAAAGCTATATTCATACTCTTTTTCTTATATACCTCATATGTTGTAAACTTTACAATCTGAGTGTAATAAAATAATATCCTCTCCTGCCATCATTTACAATAAATCGGGTTTTGAAGCATTTCTAGCATTTGAATCGCCAGTAAGCATATTACAATAACCATCAGATTTTTGTAATTATCTCAGTCTGTGTTTCATCAAAGATATTTGTGGTAAATAGGTGTTGTGTTGTTGATCCCTCACGTATCAAATAAAGAAAACAGATATGGATATCTTTTTGAATATTACAAGCAACTTTAATTTGCGCCAAGCATAAATATCTCCTTTTGAATATATTAGGAAGATACTCTTTTTCAAATTTTCTCCATAATAAATTCTAAGCCCTCCACCACCACGTCTTGCTTTTGTGTGAAATAAGTTCATATAACCAATGAATATGTTTATATCCTGCTAAATTTAACGAAGAAATTTTAATGGACCATGTTTTTGATAAGCAAATTATATCATATTTTGATACAAAATCACAAAAGTCTTTTCATTCTTTCTTTTCATTGATAAGTCCACAAACATTCCATGCAAGAATTCCTAATAATATTAACCAAATAACTGTAAAGTAAAGTTACCATAGGAAATGTTTCTGTTTCCCGAAACGTACTCTAGCAGGCACAACATTGATTAACAATGGACCTAATCCATCACTACCTGGTGTAATCATCTGAGTGATTATTCAAAAGTGTAACTTGCAGAGAAAAAATTAAAACATCTATTTTATCGACTAAGTTTTTTGTCCCAGTGTATTAACTGCTCTCGATTGAAACTTACGTGCAGTGAATCAAAAATTGTTGCCAGGTATAGAATTACTGAGGATTAATTGTCACCGTTAATCTCATGCCATCATGTTTGGCCAAATATTGCGTCGACAACATTGTAAAGTCAATCTTTAGCACTACAATCAGTCGTTGACTGTGGTGTTGAGACACTTGATCGAAACTTTTGATATGTTATAATTCACGTGGATAGAAAAAACATATTGTGAAACTTTTAAGGGCGAAAACTGATGTGCCATAGCAGAAAAGCTGTGGGGATACGAGGTAAATTTGCAGTGCAAACTCGAATGTAATTATCCGTGCCATGTCTAGAATAGTTGTAAACCACATCAACCTTCACGGTCTTTTCATTCTCATCATCATTTTCGTCGTCGTCGACGTCGTCGTTAACAACAAAAACAACTTTAGTGACATAAAATATCAATCCCCTCTCCAAACAATAAAAACAAAGAAGAAGATGAAGAAAAAGAACGACCTTTAAATGTTTATTATAAATCTTGTATATATATATATATATATATATATATATATATATATATATATATATATATATATATATAACAAATACAATACATTCTTAAAAGTAATGGTGAAAAGAATTATTGAAATACAATACAAAAATACCGATATTCTAGCCAATAGCTCGCTTTCAAAATGTTCGATGTACGCATGTTATTGAAAGTTGCATTTCTCAGGTTATCGATTATTATATAATAAGTGATCTAAGCCCTATTTCACAGCGTCAGATAGCCGAACATAGACAAAATGCAAGCGCCCTTTTGGATAGCTCACACATTTCACAAACGTTATTTTTTAATTCTTGATGGTTGGATCGATTTATGTGACGATAAAATAGAGTTTCGTCAAATGTTCAGCATAAAATTACCGACCTATCACATGTATAGATTTTTTTTTTTTATAAATGGGAGTTGTTTTTTTTTTTTATTCAAGCAGCTTGAAAGTACTTTTATTGCTTACAATTTAAATATGGGACAAAATCAATTGTAAACAAGTTTCACTTATTATCCAAGCTTTCCGGAACGTTTCATTCCGTTGATGCACGTTTTAAGGGATCTTTATCCTAAACAACAATACCATTTTTCTAAAAAAAAAATAATGACATTTGCAAAAAGGAAATCTCGTGAATGTATCGAAGCTGTTTCTTTCAATTCTTATATGAAACTTTATTGCCTCCAAATTGAATGTTGTTGTTTTCTTGAAAAGTCGTCTGGCGATATTAAAGCAGAACACATGAAGATCTTGCACTGATGCGGGAGGTCGCGGGTTCGAACCCCGGCCGAGTTATACTTAAGACTTATAAAATGGTACTAGCAGCTGCCTTCGCATGGTGTTCAGCATTAAGAGGTTAGTATTAGAACTGGTCGGCCTGGTGTGAGGATAATGTGACTGGGTGGGACATGATGCCACATGTCCTAATCTCAACACTACAGTGGGCTATTCTGTAATCCACTATGTTACAATCGTCATTGGGTACACATGTAGAATTGCAATCCAAACCACCAGTCATCAGTCCGCTTGCGAAACAATATCTTTTCTTACAGTATGTACTATTTTCTCACCTGTTAATTTGCTTATCTTTATGAAAATAAATGATTTACTTGCAACATATGCGAAAAAAGAATTTCATACATGTACAATAAGCATATATTTTAAATATGTCAAAATGCTTTTCATAAATGTAAAATATTTTCTTTTAGCATGATGGAAGTAATCGAAAATGGAACACATACAGCTTATAAAGTCTGTAAGTCGGCGTCTGCAAGTAAACTAAGTTATAGCTGAAGTGCGTGGAAAATATGTAGTGTGCATGTGGTATGGAAGGAAGTAAAAACCGAGAAGCGCTTTCATTTGGTAAAGATGTTGTATGTCAAATCCATTTTTCTGTATACTTGTGAGACATGGTCGCTCAGAGCAGATTTACAAAGCAGGACTCAAACGTTCGAAATATGATGCTACCGCAAGATCTTGGGCATCTCATAAATTGACCATCTAACCATCCAAGAGGTCCGCAATAAAAGTCAACGAGCCATCGGACCCTACGAAGACCTCCTGACCACTGTGAATAAACGCAAACTGAAGTTGTACGGTCATGTCTCGCGATCAGACAGAAAAGGAGGTATGAAGAACATTATTGAGTGGACACGCATGGGGTTTGGAGATTCCCAAAGGGCGGTGGAGACCAAGGAAAGATGGAGAGAATTTGTGGTGAAACCATTTGTGGTGCCTCAACGACCTCTTGGGTTACCGTATTGATGATGATGATGATGATGATGATGATGATGATGAATAATGAATGTAGTGAGAACAGTGCAACTAGAACAGCTGGAACCTCTTGCAAAATAAATGTAATGAATGACGATGAAATGCCAGTTATGTCCTCAATACAACACAAAAAGAGCTTTCTGTCAGTGTCTTTAGTAATTTCTGTAGATATGGTGTCAGTTCCACGTCTCTAATATATTCTATAATGGTTGACTTATAAAGAATGAGGTTGCCACCTTGCCCTCGATACAGGTAAATTCTTACCAAAAGGGAATTCAAATCGTCTGACAGTGACTATGCAGTCAATACTTTATAGTAGGGAATTTTTATGTTAAATAAAATGCATTAACATTTAGTAAATTAGAAAATCTTGGCAATCTGGCAACTGAAGCCGTCTGTAGACTGTGTCTGCATCGATTTTAGCAAAATAAGATTTTTTTCTACAAGTCCCTCGCGTTTAAAAGTGAAAAATAGCTAGAAACATACTGTTTTCAGTATTTTATTTTCAATTATCATCGAAAATGGTCATTTAAACCTTTAAAAATTCCCTACTGGAAACAGAAGGCTTCTAACCAACTTGCATGGTAAAGCACATGGGACCATAAATATAAATGGTTGTCCAGTACCAAAGCAGTATCCTATTGTTAACATCGATGCAAAAATGCTTTACAATAAAACTCAAGTGCCGTACCCTAACCTTAATTCTAAAGTCACTACCATAAGAAACACTGAAAGGGACTTGTAGAGTTAAAGTAACATCAGCTGGCAAAGTACAAATGAATTGTCATTGAGGATTATTTGAAAGAAACTTGAAGTTAAACTTTGACAGTATCCCGGTCTGTACATTTGCAACATAGACTTTGAATAGAACACCAAAATACCGGAAGTGAAAACCGCTTGGCAATGATGACAATCATCTCCCATCCATTTCCATAACTTCGCATGCATTCCTGCAGAGATCTACTCCAAAAACTTGCCCGATCAATCATGTACTAGTATCTATGGCGACAATATCACAGAATAGTTTTATTTAGGGACGGACCATTTAGTTTTTAGAGACTGGGGCTGGGGGCTGGTATTGTCTTCCCAACCAGGATGTATTTTTCTTTCAGGTCCAGATAATTTATTAATGTAAAGAATGGATAGAATAAGTGTGTGTGTGCGGGGGGTTTGGCCTACAAATCTTTGCAAAACCTATTTTGGGGGGCAGGGGATTGTTTTGACAAAAATCATCGGTGCCACCTCCTCCCTCCTAACATTATCATTAGAAATCCCTAGAACGTTATTCACGTGGTCAAGCCTGTGACTGCAGTACTGCTAAAGCACTGTTATACAATACTAAAGTCTTTTTCCTAGAATTCTGGTGCCTCATAATTATGGTCTCATTACGGTTGATCAATGTAAAGAGACTGAAAGTGTACGTATTTCCATTGATAGAGCGCCAGTCCAGGTTCCAGGAACACCATACCTAATCCATACGCTTAGTACGAATCGATTTATTCATATAAAACAAACACACTTAAAAACTCGCATGCGGAGTCCAATAATTGTACTATATGAATGAATTCATTTCTGTAAATATGTTGTCAAATTACTTGAATAGAAAACTAATTAAATTTAACAGTTAAATCACGCACTACATGATAGTATATTATGAAATATCACACACTACATGATAGTATATTATGAAATATCACACACTACTTGATAGTATATTATGAAATATCGCGCACTAAATAATAGTATATTATGAAATATCACGCACTAAATGATAGTATATTATGAAATATCACGCACTACATGATAGTATATTATGAAATATCACGCACTACATGATAGTATATTATGAAATATCACGCACTAAATGGTAGTATATTATCAAATACATTGGCCCTGGTTAAAATTATTTCCTTTATGCTACCAAGCACCAAATAATATTAGACCATAAGAAGTGCTCAGTCACCACTAAAACAAAAATCAATTTAACACTTTTCCCCTTGAAATTACTCCTTTCTGAGAGCCCAGAAAGGTATAATTACCCTCAACATCCACAAAATGTACTGTGTAATACAAGTGTTTAGATCTGACGATAAACATTCTTCATTGTAACACGATTTCATAGAGTCTTATCAAGGTTATTTAATTATGTTGTAGAGTTATTGTATCCTAAAAGAAGATTGAATCAATCGACTCGTTACAACTTCTTCCAAGATGGTGCTTGTGAGATCTGTATTTTGCACTCTCGTGAAAGACATAATTTTAAATACAGCGTTAAAGGAAGACTAGTGTCCGCATAGCACGTTTGGAGTAATCTATGAAATAGATTAAGTGAAATGGTGGGTGGGTGGGTAGGTAAGTAGGTTACTTAGTTATTATATTCTTAATTCATGTGACTATTTATGTGGGTAAACAGCTTACTCAGTAATTTTTTGCTAATTATGTTACTTATGGGAAAGTTATGAGAAATAAAGGAAGTTAAAGAAATTGCTATCGTACATGGAATGCAAGAAACACCTTTTTTCTTTAGTCGTGCCAGCTATTTTCCAGATAGCCTAAATTCCATTTCCGCCTCAAATCCGTAAAAGCAACAAACAAATCTGCATTTAGTGCGAAAAAACCTGCACACGTATTAAGCGCTGTGTGGTCTAAAAGCGCAATCGCCTTACGAATCGCCGTTCGGTAAGGATAAGTAATGTAACTTGAATCCAAGTTACCTGTCCTCAAACTAGCTATAAAAATAAAGTTCCCGGGCAGAGAAAATATGGCTAGAAGATCTGATAAATATTCCCATTATACCTGAATTCAAGGTGAGTCCCTTATACCTGAATTCAAGGTAAGTTCAAAGAAGAAAATAAGCTTTGTAAAGTATACTATCTTCGTTCTTTAGGGAATTTAAAAGTGCGCGAAACTTGAAATGTCAAATGTTGTTGAGATAAGTCCGATACCTTCTTCAACTACAACCTACAGTAACATAGCTGGCCATATTTGTCCCTGATGCTGGTGCTCTTACTACTACTACTACAACTACTACTACTACTACTATCTCCAGAGCAAATAACATAAAATTCTTCCACCACCACCTGGAGTACTTCTGCTGTTAAACGATATAAATCAGTAGTTTTCGCATATTTTTTTTATTGCAAAATAAGCATCTACTTGGAAACAAGGCATCCATCACTGAATACAGAAGGGATTCAGATAATTCCGTTACCGTTTCAGAATGCACGAGTCGCTTTCATTCATCTCAAATGTAAATTTGTAAACCATGTTTTATCGCATGTATTAGAAAGCAGTGGGACTGGGTACATTTTTTTCCAACTTAGAATAGCCCAACAAAAACACGTGATATTTTATGCATCAGGTGAAAGTTATAAATAAAATTGAAACGATATTTGAATGGGTACAAGAATAAAACTAATCGAAACCAATCGTTGTTTGAAGTGCGAGATTATGGAGTCAAGAACTTGCCTTCTTTTACTGAAATGACTTCCCATCCATACTTTTACAACTGGAATTAAAATATAATTTTCAAAGGCTTTGCCTACAGCGCGTTTAGCAATTGCTGTCTGTTGGAGATGATGGAATGAGTCTTTTTGGTATTGTGTTTATCTGACTGATAAGGTCAGAATTCTCAGAAAGCTAGGTCATGGAATTCTCTTCTTTTTTAACAGGCGTATAAATCAATCTGATATGGTTTTAAGGTCTTATTGCAAACATTGTATTATACAACTGCAACTGGGGATCACTGTCTTTTAGTCCAAACATTGTTTGCCAATATCACACTTAAATGCATTTGATTTTTTTATTAACAGGATATTCATAACAATTTCCGGACTGGAAAAAGGATAAAAGTTACTTGCAGTGCACCCATGTTAGATCCTAAAACACAGAGAGAGAGAGAGAGAGAGAGAGAGAGAGAGAGAGAGAGAGTTGCAGCTTGCATTAACATGTAACTTGACACCAAGATACTGCATCGATAATTAGATTGGGCAACCAGACAATAATGCTCAGTTCCCTCCTAAAATCAATGTTTCACTTATGTATCCAACTAGCTTTTTGTACTTCCTAACTATTCATAATAGTAGTTTTACGAACTAAATTCACCTATAATGTCCTATTTGGTCTGTTTTTTTTGGGGGGGGGTGTTTGTTGTTTTTTGGGGTTTTTTTGGTCTCTTTTCTCCTTATAAAACCTCTGGAGAGAACTGTTTTCTGCTGTACGCTATTACATTATATATTCCATACGATAAGAAAATTCCACACGAGTCTAATATGAAACCCCCTTCTTTCGAATATAATAACTTACTGTGGATCGAGCCGCTGAAGTTCAGTTGGTAGAACGTCCGACTCGTAATTCAAGGGTGGCGGGTTCGATACCCGTTCAGGCCAGTTCAAGTCGTCTGCCTCGGTGTGTCGAGAGAAAAGGCGCTTAGCTCCCATTTCCTTAGCAGAATATAGAGAATATATGATTGAAACGAGCGAATAACGGATATATTTAATACAGTGGGTGAAAAACTTAGTTTTTGAAGTAGCTGATTTCATACTGTGTCCCGGGCGATGTCACCGTTTATATTCTGTTGTGTTTTGTGATTATTCGCACAGAAAATATAAACAGTTACATAATTCTCCGTCCCAATTAAAAGTAAAATAGCACGTTAAGAAAAAAAATAAAAAATTCGCGCCGTGTTGAATTTGAACTCGAGTCGTTTTTACCAGGGAGGGCAGATTAACCAAGCGGCCACATAAACGTCTGAGTATAATTTCGAATTTCAAGGTCATCATGTTATCGAAGCGGCAGTGAAAATATTTATTGTCTTTCACTGCAGTGAATACTCACAACTATTTTAATTGTAAAATACAGTAATTGACGGACTAAGATAAATAAATAAAAGTCATCGTAAATCCCTATGAATAAACGAACAACAGTGTCCTCCAGAACTAATCAGAAACCGGCTAAATTCGCTTACTGATTGACAGGTTAGTTAGCGTTTTTACTAAAACCTTTCATGACAAAATTTCATTTTAATTTAAGTTTTGGACAAACCACATAGAATATGTATTGGTACATGCTTTCACTTCCGCACAAAAATGTTGAAAATCACCGGACTATGGCACTCATCGTTTTCTAACAAAAAGTTGAATGCATCGCTTGCTTTCGCGCTTACACATTCCTGCACTTCTAAAGTAATTTATAAATGCTAGCATTTATCGTGTATTCACGAGAAAATACCAAGAAAAGGAAAGGAAAGAACGAAATGAGCAACAACTATAAAAAAATAATCAGTTGTACAGACCTTTACCAGATTCTAGCTCAGTGGTTGCCAATCGCCAGGTTGCGACCCAAATTACGGTCGCGAAGATGTTTTGGAGGATCACCAGGATTTTAATTTTGAGGGTGGCAAAACTTATCAAAATATGGAAACGGGGACGTGAGGCTCAGAAAACATTTTTTTAAGGTCGCGGCCCAAAATGGCTGGGAACCACTGTTCTAGTTCGTCAGAGAGATCTCAGAGTCACGCGACAGCCTGGCTGCACGAGACTATGTTGCAAGTGAAGCAATTGCACATATATTTGTAGCCACAGAAAAAAGACCAATATACAGTGACGGGAATTAATGGGAGTCTAAAGATTTTGGACATTGACATGGGTCCTACGTGCATCTTTAACCTAAAAATGTAAAAAAAAGTTCAAGGTTTAAAGGATTTGCCGCCTTCCTTAGTACTGAATGGAAAGTTCGCATTATTTAGTTTATGAATACATTCATGCATACGGTGAAATTACTGCTAGACAATGAAAATTATAAATTCTTTATTACGCTCAGGTTACCATACGCAGCATATGAGGAAAATATTTGTATCTCATTTTGCATGCGTGTATATCAGCCATGGACGATTTATTTTTTTCTTACAGTAAATGGAATATAACCCATATTGACAGCACTATTACAGTCATTACTTCAATGGAATAAGATCAAGTTGAAACTTAATTACATAGATATTAGTATATTTAGGATGACAGGTTGTAAACTACTAAATATTGAAAACAAACTAATCTCTAACAAATACTTTACAATGATGAATCTACAGTATTTTTCTCTTCCTTAAAAAATATTAAAAAACAATGAAAATATTTTTAAAAATTAAAAATAAAAAAAACAACGGAAGAACAATAAACACATCGAGTAAAGTTATTTTGAAATTAACTAAATTTTGATAAAACAATATCAATCAATTTAGATAAATTTCTTAAAATACCAAGTTTCTCAGAACAGATTAATTCTTTAAACTTTGGTACGTTTGGTCTCATATAACAGTGCTTGAGTAGTAGTTGTTTTCTTTGTTATCTGAAATAGCTACATTCAAGGAGATAATAAAATTCATCAGCCACACAGTTCTGCACAATCTTTTATATCTAGGTAGATTCTCCTATTGTATAGTTACTTTGCAATGTTTCTCGCTTACATGATGACAATACATTCACATCTGGCTTATTATGCAGAATTTTTTTAATAAGATTACAAAAATAATGTGCTTATTTTTGTATCATTTAGATGGAGACTGGAAAGTCAGACAATTTAATGCATATTCTATCAGCGTATTTTGTGAAGTTTCATAATAATAATAATAATAATAATTAGAAGAACGAGAAGAAAGGAACGAAAAAGAAGAAGAGTAAGAAGAGAAGGAGGGCGACAACGATGATGATGAAAATAAATATTATGAAGTTTATTATAAGGATGGTGGTGGTGGGTACGACGACATAGATGATAACAAACTACTAAGCATGTACTGTAAAGAGTTTGTGTTGGAAAATGAAGAGACATAAAACCTGGGAATTGTCTCCAAAACTTTGATTGGATACATGATGTCCTTGGATACTCAAATGCGTTACTTATTACTTAGACATTAATAAGAAGGACCGAAATTTATGGACGTAAGCATTTCCAACAGAACAAAAACAAAAAAGCACAAAAACATATCGACTAGTCCAAGCATGTTATTACACAACAGACATTCGTTGCATCGGAAAATAAGCCTGGAGAATATTCGCACGCTAGAGGGGAGAAAATGATAACAATATTGACACCATGTCTCGAAAATCTATTTTCTTTGAAACAAACATAGGCCGTTGTTGATTGTCGAGGAAAGGAAAATCTCAGGATGGAATGTCGTAAATAGAAACCATGAACGAAACATATTTGAGAATAATTCGGATTAATATGAAACAAAAATAACATAAAAAAGTCTATTTTCTGTGTAGACTCATCTAACAGTTATCACGCATTGTTTGATAAGCTGATTAAAACTGACAGGCAAGTAATGAATCTCTACTAATTATCTGAAGCTTGCGTAAATGAGACCAAAAAATAATTGAATCTTAGAGGCATGGTAAATTGTTTACAATTTCACTTCCATGCATAATCAACGTTAAAAAATTACGTTTGCTCCGAAATACATATTCACAATCGACTCTGGAGTAATCTCTCTCTCTCTCTCTCTCTCTCTCTCTCTCTCTCTCTCTCTCTCTCTCTCCTTTTCATTTGGCTATAGCTGTGTCCATTTTCGGAACGGATAATTTTACATTTGCCTGAACATTCACAACATTCACATTCATGATTGTTACTGGCTTTATAGTAAATAAATCCTTGCATGGAATTTATTGACTCGGATGATTTGTGCTGAGAGATCAAAAGTAAAGGTGAAGTATCAGGCGCTTGCCCAACAAAATTGTGAAAGGAAATTCTGAAGGCTGCTTGGGTAACTGAATAAAAAGAAAGTAATTTCGTGAAATACTGACACTGGATTACAACGATATATATCTGAAATGAAAATCGGCATTACATATGGGGATATGTAATATTTTGCTTCCGAAATGGTAGACAAGTCCTTGAAAACTCCTGACATAAAAAAAATCAGACTCGGAGAAATATCATACTCTCCGCCTATGATTTATATGCATCACTATGTCTTGCAAATGGGCAATAATGGCCAGATAATAAAAAGGTAATTTCCAAGACACGAAAGTCGCTCAGCCCCCCACCCCTTCTCTCCCCAGCGTATGTTAACTATTAACATCAGTAGCTAGTTTTTGGCTTGGTTCTAGGATGGATTTATCATATTTTGAATTGTGGTCTTACCACAAAAACATGCACACATGTTCTCAACAGTTTTTCGTGTAATGCTTAAGTGATGAAGCGTGTACATCAAGTTGTTGTCCCCAGTCAGACAATCTGCAGTGATGAAGCTTGTACATCAAGTTGCTGTCCCCAGTCAGACAATATGCAATGAAGTAGCATGTGCATCAAGTTGTTGTCCCCAGTCAGACAATCTGCAGTGATGAAGCGTGTACATCAATTTGTTGTTCCCAGTCAGACAATCTGCAGTGATGAAGATTATACATCAATTTTTTGTCCCCAGTCAGACAATCTGCAATGACGAAGCTTGTACATCAAGTTGCTGTCCCCAGTCATACAATATGCAATGAAGTAGCATGTGCATCAAGTTGTTATCCCCAGTCATACGATCTGCAGTGATGAAGCGTGTACATCAATTTGTTGTCCCTAGTCAGACAATCTGCGTGATGAAGCGTGTACATCAAATTGTGGTCCCCAGTCATACAATCTGCAGTGATGAAGCGTGTACACCAAGTTGTTGTCCCCAGTCATACAATCTGCAGTGATGTTCCACAGCAACATTGCCAAAAAGGCATTTTAAAAGAAGGTTGCAGTCATTCTCGCTACTCCTCAGGTTCGATTTTAAATGTCTACACTCGCACATTTTAAAATGATAATACATTTTCCAATATTTTATTTGTTCGATTATAAATAATTTATTCGAAAATCAATGAGTATGTTTTCTTACCCATCCACAATTAATCCATTATAATCGAATGGTTGTTAGGAATGCACATGTAGTCGCAAAGACAGGTTTTGGAGTTTCAAAAAGGCATTAGGCATATGTCGTTTCTAATTCAAATAATTCTACTTTATTTTAATTTTTGGTTGAAATTTGATGGGAAAGAAACAAACTCGACTCACAATGGAGACAATAGTGCAATGATTTGGAACTAAGATATTCCAACAATCTGTATTGCTAGAAATTATTTTTCTGAACTACAAATACGATCAGGAGGGTGGTTGTTTGACAAACTTTGTCCCGGACACGTGCTGTTCGTTCAGGTACAAAATTTAATATCTTGCCTTGGAACAAAAAGGCAAACAGACTTTTGAAAACTTTACATATACAGTCAAGGTTCTATCTCGGCTTATGTCTTTAATGTGGGCTTTGCTGATGTAAATCATTTCTTTGTTTTAAATTCCTCTGATGAAAATTTTCATTACTTCTAAAGGCCTGGAAATTGGTGTGTGTGTGTGTGTGTGTGTGTGCGCGCGCGCGCGCACGCACGCACGCACGCACGCACGCACGCACGCGCGCACACACACACACACACACACACACACACACACACACACACACACACACAGAACTTGGAATGACCAGAAGAAAGGACAGTAATTAACAGGTAGATTAAACACAGCAACAAAACACAGTACAAAAACCAGGATCTAATCTGAGCGCTTCGGGACGTACGGGTTCCTTTGTCGAAAGCAAACAATTACATCACACACACACACACACACACACACACACACACACACACACACACACACACACACACACACACACACACGCACACACACAGAGAAAATATTGAACACAAAAGGGTGTGAATATTGGCATTCCATACAGTGTTACTTATTACATCTTTTTACACAAGCAAATGGATATATTGATGAATCTGCACGTTAAAAACACTCTCGATTCTTTTGTTTATAACAATCGCACAGTTTTGAATGACTGAAAAAGGACAATACTTAGCAGAAGTGAGTAGTAGCACCATCTACGAAGGTTTATGAAATAGGACCATGCAAAATTTCATCCTGACTAGTTTTATAATCTGTACACACGTACACACACACACGCATGTACGCACAAGCTAGTCTACATTTTTCAATCCGAATACGGTCTGAAGTCCTACATTTGCCAGTTGAAAACATTCTACTCATTTGTAAGGTAAAAAGCCTCGATCATCCTATAGGGAAGAATTAACCAGTTTTGCATTCATTTTTTAACTGTGAGTACGGATGTAATCACAAGTCTAGTCCAGCTGCAAATTGCATAGACCCAAATCTGTCGTCACATAATGTGCCAGCAGATCTGGGTCTTTGCAGTTTGTTGGTAGTAATCAGTATAATAAATAACACAGACACTGATCTCCTTGTGCATTATGCGACGACAGGATCAGAATCTATCTTGTTTGTAATTGGCCCCGTCCCATAAGCGAGCATAAACAATTATTCAGCAAACGTCTAGTTCATGTCGAATGTCAAGGGACATCTTGATCTCAAATTTCTGGCTAGATCACAAATGGCTCACTAATACCTTGATATTAAAACAAGGAACATTTTAACAAACAAACAAGAGGCCAAGTGGGCCTGATAACTCACACCTAGTTTACGCAACTTAGCACCTGACAATTTCACTGAACATGCTTATGCAATAATGTAATGACACAACTTATGTAAACTATCGCCATGATTTTATGTAATGTTGATTTTACCTATTTTACTATATCCTGCTAAAAATATTTATATGGAAAGATAAAGGCATAATGAATAAGCAGAGTCCTTGCTCATAACGGAAGTTATCCAAAATCTTGAATACTAAACCCATTTACTATGTTTGATGCAAACCGGATGAGGAATATAGTCACTGGATTTTGAGAGGTAACAAATTCAGCCAATCAGATGTAATGTTATCTTATTAATATGGGCAGATTTTACTTACTATAAAACCATTGGACGTAAATACGATTTAAATTCGGTCTCTCGAATGTTAGCAAGCCTAGCCAATCAGATAAACACTACCTCGTCAGTTTGCGTAGACCCTGTTAATAAACAATCTCAAACATATAAGTTGTGTGTATATATGTTTATTTAACAGGTTAAAATCTAGTCGAAAATTATAGTTCCAAGTATTGTTAAGCTCAGTCACTCAAATGCATGATCATATCATTAATATGCATAGATTTCACTTATAGCTAAGATCTTAATGACATGTACCTCTTAACAAGTTTCATCAAGATCCTATGAAAAAACACATTTTCAAAATAAATTAGTTAGTCGAATGCAAGATCACCCCATAAATATGCATAGGTCTCGGTCATAATAAAGTTCGTCTCATATCTTGTCGATATTAGCGCATATGCCAACTAGGATCAAAATTAGACCAGAAATGCAGTCTCTCGAGTGTTAAGGGAGCTCAGCCAGTCAGGAATGGTACGACGTTAGTTTGGTAGACACCCTGTACCTCGCGAGTCTGGCACGCTAAACACTGCCTATGTTAATTATGTGACGATTAATACATTTGTATCATGCGATGTTAACATCTATGTTTCTTTTACAAAGACACGCGTTCTCTCTGTCTGTCTGTCTCTCTCTCTCTCTCTCTCTCTCTCTCTCTCTCTCTCTCTCTCTCTTAACTTTTATGCATTTATCGCATGACAACTGTGATATACTTAAAATGTCTACATCATAATTTGATTCTATATGATACACGTAAATCACTCCAGATGACATAATGACGTCAAGCAGGCAAAAGATGTAGAGATGGAGGTTTCTAAATGTATTTCGTCTTTTCACTACATATGTCAGCGATTTCTTCATAAATTCACCGTTTTCCTTGTATGATACCCAGATATCTTACATTTGTGATGATTTCAAATGAAAAAGATGAAGCTTTGGAATGAAAACAAATTGCATCCTCCTGCCGATCTGTGAAACCCTTTCTGTTAGCATAAATGGAAAAAAGCCCTTCGTCTTTAGTTTTCCTTACAAGACTATTAGAAAATACATTAAGACAGGGAAATGTCAGCGTATTTAATTAAAACTAACCGCGGTGGCGTTTTTCACTCATAATATTGTGCCCAATATAGGCCGGAATACAGTGAATTACGTTTGGCACTTAGAAATGTCCAATTAAAGCCGATTTCGATTGATTAAATGGATCTTGAAGCTGACTTGACGCAAATCGCAGCCTAACTTCAAGTATTGGCCCTCCCTCCCCCAGAGGAAGATACTAAAAACCTTATCTCTCCTTCGCTTCAGAGAATATCGTGTGCCTGAAAGACACACATTTGCAGTCATTATTACATATCTATAAAATTTAAAAAAATCAAGAAATCATAACATCCTTAGCTTTATCTCCTGTAACTACTCAAGTCTAAGGCTGTGTTCTGTCAGAGGCTGAATATCATGAACCCCAGCATTTGAAATAAATATTGTCAGCGTTTCTAGGTTCTGAGAAGGGCTCGACTTTCTAATCGAGATATGCAGACAAATAAATATCATTACATTACCAGATTCTTACCTTTGACCCTGGCCATCCCTTTTATCCATGCCCAGTCCCCCATGGGAGCTGTTTGCGCGTGCCCTACTATTCGGATTACGATTGTCCCGTCGGACCTGTTTAGTGGAGGCCGCAGCGGTGGTGGAACACACACTCATTCTCAGCAAGTGATGACACAGATCGGAAACAGCGAATGGCATAAGCAATATCGATCTTACGATTTAACAAATAAACGACATGTCGGCATCTGCTCTGTTGTTCCTATTTGGCTTTTCAGCAAGCAAAGTTGTGTAAAATAGCTTTTAGGAAGCACAGGAGCAATTTGCAACTCATAAGCTCTGTCCCAATACGAGTAAGTCATGCTGGCTCTAAAGCAATTTAGATCAAGTCTGATTACCTAGCTGGCTCGCACGTGCCAAACTTTGAAGTCCTCCTGGTCAAGCTAAAATTGTTAACCAATAATTATTTAACGCGCTTTCTAACATTAAATCTAGAATGTGCGTATTGCACTAGAACAGCTTTCCTCCACGTACTGAACAGTGAAAGAACCTACTGTAAAATATGAAATGCCACTGAGCGAACGGAAAGCAAAACCATTTAGGATAATTACAACACCAGACTATTTAGGAGAGGTACAAATCCAGCTATATCCCTCTTCTCCGTGGCAATTTGCTTTCAAATTACAGGAATACGTCTGTAAGATTATATTATGGACATACATACAACAAAAATCTCCATACTTTTCGATATCAAATGTACACTTCCAAAAGATATGAGTATTTCTTTCCAATGGAATGTACGATGATATTTTTTGTACAGGAATGCACCATTTTGTCTGTGTGAGTACTTGGACGTATAACTATGAAAATGCTCACGCTGGGCTCTATAATTAAAATTATTATTTTAATGAGATAATTGAAAACTCTATTGGAAAATACCTGGCTGAAAAAATTTCTGAAGTATTGAATTGTGGGCAAAAGAAATAATTAGAGGAGCTCATTAGGAGCTCATTAAGAATGTAGTCGCTAATGCAAATTGCTGTCTTACGGATAATGAAAGCACGTATTCTGTTTTGCATGTCATTAATCAATGAAAGGCCTGAATGAATGTTTAGGACATATACACCAAAGGTCATTCGTCATGTTGGCTCTTGAAACACATACCGTACTTTCTGAACATCTGAACAATACCGGCGAAACGCATACGTCTGATTAGTCGTTTAAATGCATTTACGCAATCTTTTTCATTTGCTACGTCCTGAGCGTTGGCTATCACTTTTGACTGCAATACGTTTTAAGTGGATTCGAAAACTAAACACAAGGTCCTACAAGAAAACTTATTTTATTTTACACTTCTATTGTCACTGGTTGAAATTCAAACACGTGACATTCAACGTATGCTATATTTCCGGGAAATATTCGCTTTTTGTTAATGTTACATGTCTTTACATCACCGTCAAAGTCACATCACATGCACATAATATTTACGTCATGCGGTCGTCATATTACTGCGCGTTTCTCTTGGAATTCGTTTCTTTGCTAATCACGAAACGCACTGTACTAAGCGTATTGCTACCTATACGCGACCATAATACTTACAGTCTGATCGTCACTTTCATCATCTGTTTTCTTGAACGTTCAGAATTCCATTGCAGATTGATAGGTTTCCTTAGATGTAATATATTTTCTTGCGACAAGTGGTAAAATTTCTGGCAGAAGGATGGGAAAAAATTTCCTATTTACTCCTTTGTAGTCATTATACAAATGCTAATTAGTATGCAAACGGCATGTGCGTAGTATAATAATATACATATAAACAACAATAGAAGAAGGGTAGGTCGTTCCTGAATATTACTTAAATTGCCGATTATTTTAACAATTGATAATGACGAGAGTTAGAACAGCTGAAAGGAATTATACATACAAACAACAGGTGTTGGTGAAGAGATTGCTTAATGGACACAATGATAAGATATCAAACAAAAAAAAGGCAACAATGATCGTATCAAGCACTTTATGTTTCGGTTAACCACATCCTTGTCATAACGAATGTGTCTGCTTCTTTCTGAATCGAGATAATCTGTTCAAGAACCCAAGACTGATTTACAAGCAAAAAAGCTGGGAAGTGATATTGATGAAAGAGAGTTTTTCAAATAATACATGTCTACTCTCAACACAGTCTGCATTCAATTCTCGATTGAATCTGCACATATGTATGTATGTCTGCATGTATGTATGGATGGATGGATGGATGGATGGATGTATGTATGAAGTTTCAATGGTACCTCAGAACAATAATATCTATATGATGGCCGTCATGAAAAGTACAGTTCAAAAAAATTAAAAATTAAGACAATTTGTGTAAGGCAGTAATTTTTGCGGTAAAAATGGAAATTTTATTTGATAACCGGCTCCAGATGCTGCGGGGTGTGTGTGTTGTAGCAGCAACAACAATTCTGTCTCCATCTTTAGTACCATTTGTATAATGTGATGTATGACCACAACAGGAAGATCTGGAATTATTGAATTTACACTGAAAAAGGAGAGGCTGTGTTGAGGACTTCTTGAATAGGCAAAGATTAATTTGGGGTGTTTTGATAACCAAGTAGGTGGCTTTGGAATACAGAATTTTGCAATATTTCCAGCACTGATTTTTGCTGTTTCTGGGTCAGGACAAATTGGTATGTCCAATGGTGGAACGAAATTAGCTTTCTGAGCATACATGATTTGGTATTTGTGCCCAAAGACTACTTCGTATACGGGATTATATGGACTAGTGGATTGTTTGGTACTATATTGAAGAACCAGTTTCTTTCGTCTGAGAAAAAGTGATGGCTCATTTGTCTCCACATAGAGGCTTTCTGAAGCGGAAGTTCTAAATGCTCTCAAACGAAGCTAAGGTCAGCGACTGCGTTTTGTATCAAGCAATTGCATGGACGATTTACAGATTGATACGTACACAGTCGAACTCAGCCTAGGTGAACCTCCCTAGAGGCCTGTATAGCTGGAGCAAGACCTTTCGATTTGTTCCCCGATTTGTGTTTGCATCCACTCGTGTTAAATCAAGAATGCGTGACATTCGTCCCCATGGTATCTGATACCGTATATATATATATATATATATATATATATATATATATATATATATATATATATATATATATATATATATATGTTTATGAGTGTTATAAAAGTCTACTGTGTAAAAGAAAACAATTTCTGAATGAAAGAAAATAAAACTGAAAAGAAGAAGAAGAAAAAAAAGAAGATGACGGCCACGACGACAGCAATGATGATAATGACGAAGATGAAGATAATGAAGAGGGTGAATAAGAAAAAGAAAGATGAATGAACGTAAAGAAAGGAAAAGAATGACAACATACAGGCATTTGTAGGCTGACTGAGAAATTAACAAGTAAATATTCTTTTCTCCACATCATATGTTAGCCAGTTTGTGTCTGTTAAACAGAAACCCGGTTTCGGTCAAGATGACACAGATGTACTAATTTTCGGAGAGTTGGAGTATTTCTTTAAAATAACCAAGAATTCGTCAAATTTCCATATACTTATATCCTTTTTTGCATCTTAATGAAACAAAAATTGCAGATTCAATTATATCGCAGGGTCCTACAATTCGATATTAATTTATTGCCATATGTGCACATTGAAATACAGTTTATACTCGCTTAAAATTCGAATGGAACCATGACCTGCTCAGTCCCATGAACGTCTCTATCTCGACCAATGCGGGCATGTATTAAAGCATGCCAATAACCACCGGTGTTTCGGTGGTTCTTCCCGGGGTTTTCTCCGAGTTCGTCCTCGACCAAATATACTGTTCGCCGTAAGTAGCCTATCATGTACTTAAAAATAGCGTTAAACCCACAAACCAACCAAAGACGTAGTAGCAGGAAGAGATCTGACTCTTGTTATGACATTACCCATTCTGTCACCCACCCCTACCCCTATAAATGATAAATGTACTAAATTAGGTGCCCTTACCCCATGGTTAATCTCGCAGCATTAATTTCTGCGCAATATTAACATCAGTCAAAAATATGCGCCATTACAAAATGTCAGGATATTGTATTAACAATAAAAACAAGATACGTGCATCATGGATACTATTCCTGACACATACATGAGAATACTGTAGCACGACTCCTAGTACCTGAAACTGCCATGGCTCAGTAGTTAGTGTCTTAAATCTCGAACAGAAGTGCGCGGGTTTGAATCCTGACATCTGATCAGCCTGGATAGTGTATCCCTTCCATTGACACTTTACTTCCCTGATTTATGACTTGGTGTTTTTACTTTAGTGTCAAGGTCATAATCATAGGAACGTTTTATTAAGGTTTTGATTAAAGATGTCTTATTTCAGAAAATATTTTCTAAATTTTTTATGTTTATTTTTCCCCTCATGCTTGTGATGAATCATTATGGAGATAATTAATTTTGCAGCATGATAGGTTCGCCCCCTTTCGATCTTGTGGTCAAGGTCACGCGTTTTACAGCAATGCTTGTATCATGGGCATGACATGCAAGTTCTAGCCTTCGTGTTTTTAAGAATGGAGGACAGTTCCGAACACAAAAATATTTTTGAACAAGAGACATTAGCTAGTGGCATTGAGTTACAAGTTGTGTTTCCCAAATAATTTACGCATAGATGGCATGAACTGGAAATATATATCTGGCCATACAGAAACTGTTGTGCTGAATAGCTTTGACATAGTAAAAGATAAATTCACTGCTCGGGGAATCCGAATTATTGTATACAACCTCTGAATGCATTGGTCGTACAGTCTTTCTTTTATCAAATACAATAGAATTTGGTTGAACAAGCCCTAATTCTTCCAAAATAATGTTGACATTTAAAGCCTACAGCTCATACAGTCGAAAGGATATCATACACGCAAAATAGTTTTCTCTCCGATTACATATTTGAATAATGGAATGTACGGGATGAGAAAATGGTACGTCACTGAATCAGGGTTCAAAAGTGGACGTGTAAACCTTATTAATAATTTCGAACTTACGTCATCACTGGCATTCAACCAATCAAGCACCGCTCTCAGACTCATTCGAGTAGGTGATTGTTGATACCCTTTTAGACCTTTCTCTTTGATAGCGAAGAAAATCGTTCAAGCCTGCTTTTTTTGTTTTAAAGCTAAATATTTATAAACAATAATATGTTAAAATGTATTCTCAAGATTTTTCCAATATTTATTTTGAGAAATTCTATGATGACCAACATAGACTCTTGTAAGACAAGATGAAGGATAAGACCTGAGTAAACCAAATTTTTTCACCTACCGGATACGAGCGTCAAGCCTGTTGTAGCCCGTATGTAAAAATAATAATAAAAAAGGAATCTAATACATGTAAGTCTTACATCTCTATACTCAGATTTGATATTTATCGTTTTGTATCATTACATCATGATAAGTCAATATAATATTCACCGTCAATTTATTGACTGCTTCCATTCTGAAGCATCAAGGAAATAATAGTTTTTTGGGGCTTTTCTGCGTGTGGATGTGCGTGCGTGTGTGTGTGTGTGTGTGTGTGTGTGTGTGTGTGTGTGTGTGTGTTTTAATTTTATTTTTAGTAACCCATAGATCATCGACTTAATCACAACTGTTGTGGTACATGTCTTGGCGTTCTTTTACGGCCGCCACAACTTGACTTATGTGTCTGATGCAGAAACCTCCATACAGTACATTTATATTTCTGCGTGTAACTACCTCATTTTCTTGTATATTCTCATCAATAAATTGTACCTGTCCTTTTATTCAAGTATGTTTCAATATGTACTTAACGAGCACGCTAGAAGCCATTAGCGAGTTCCATCAGCGCTGAATTATTTAATACACATTTTGTTAATTAACAAGAATAACAACCTGCATATTTCCGAACGTATTTTTCCAGAATTTTCATGTAGATAATGTTCAATTTACCCAGCTCCATTTACCTCGGTATATTGAGTACCTTTCTATTTCAAATCTGGTTGTCTAATATTGGCTGTATATACTCAACACAGTCTGCCCATACCCCCACTTTATTCACAACATACATAGAATAGCTCCTACTTCAAGACTCTACAAGAGATAATAAGTTTTTACTACAATAAATTAGTATGTCTACTTGTGAGCGGACCCTAGGAGTACTTTCGCCTCGGCCGAAAAAAAAGTATACGCGAAGATATAAGACTTCATCAGATTGCCAGATAAAATTAGCGATTATGGTAATAACATAGGTTGCCAGAACGTGACCCCTAAGCGCTAGCTGTTGGATCTTCATGTATAACAGTAGTCCGAGTTTCCTCTGATCCTTGCCACCCCATTTTTGATATTTGGAAATTTGTGTTGGGGTCAGTGCCGCATTAAACCCTGTGGAGGCCACTAGGCAGTCAAAATCTCGGGCCCGCTCGCAAATTATCTCCTAATACGTCAAGATCAAATCAATTCAACATTATTTTGATCCGTTGTCGCGGGGCCCCTAAAAGGCGTGGGGCCCATAGGCCGGTGCCTACTCTGCCTATTGGGTAATCCGGCACTGGTTGGGGTGTAGGGTCAGAGTCCATTCCCTATCGAAAAGTTGGAATTCGCCGACACCATTTGGTGTCGGCATAGGGTAGCCGCTTACTAGCCGGCCTAGCAAACTTGAACGACCTTTCATCGAGATATACCTGCATGAAATCGATAGGAATATGATTTATTTTCTCAGGTATTGCGAGTATAGAATTCGTTATATCTTTAACCGGCTGACACACTAGCCGAAACTATAGCGTTGATGAAATTTGACCTGGAACTCGCTATTTGCATTCCGAGTCACATGACTACGCAAATCTCGCGACTCACATGTCAGTGACTTCAGAGTTCAAATAGTCACGTGATATCAACAATTAACCATTTCTAATGTTGCTGTAGGAAAACAAATCGAACATATAAATGAAAGTCACGTAATATTTATAGAAAAATAAAAGAACATAAATTTTTTAAAATATTTATTCTGGAAACAACGACCAGAAATCTGTAGATGTTGCAGCAGCTTGAAAAAAACAAAACACACATTCAACAAGCGGAGAGCACAGATCAACGCGGTAGTCACGTGATACCAACAAAATACATCGCTGACATGTGCTTAGTACTTGATGAATCGGCCCTCAGCGGATTAAAGATATAACGAACGCTATACTCGCTATTTCTGAGAAAATAAATCATATTCATATCGATGTCATGCACGTATATCTCGATGAAAGGTCGTTCAAGTTTGCTAGGCCGGCTAGTAAGCGGCTACCCTATGCTGGCACCAAATGGTGTCGGCGAATTCCAACTTCTAGATAGGGAATGGACTCTGACCCTACACCCCAACATAAATGTCCAAATATCAAAAATGGGGTGGCAAGGGTCAGAGGAAACTCGGACTAGTATAACAGTGGAGATCTGATTTTAATTAGATTGCCCCCACCACCAAAATACCGATAACCAATGTTAAAGCGATGATGTTGTTGTCACAGTGGTATGATTATTTGACCAATTTATCTGCTATTCAGAATTCTTTTTTGATTGAATTAATTTATTTCAACGAAATGGGACCGCTCCGGTGGCCTAGTGGTTAGATGCGGGAGGTCGCAGATTCGAACGCCGGCCGAGTCACACCTTGCCGCATGATCCGAGTGATAAACCCAATTGTCTTAATGACATAGTGAACTTGAATCACAGCAGGGACAGAAAACACAAGCCAGTAAACGATATAAGGGGCTCTCACCAGTTATTATGTACTTTTGAGAGAGTGACGTATGTAAGGTGAAGTTGTATGCATTTGAAACATGCACAGTCTAGAAAATGTTGGCATACCTCTATGCGAATTTGATGTACTGTGGCTGACATTTCCTTGGATATTGCACTTATGGAAATTGTACATGATCTAAGCACACAGATAACTAAAATGACTACTCCCTTGTGCTAAAAAAGATCAGCTTGAATTAGTCTAAAGTACACTTTCTTTAACAGCTATTAAAATAGGGAAAATGAATTTTGCCAGATTAGACAATACCACCTTCTGAAAGTGCAATGGATGAATTACCAAATATATAAAATGTATTAACAAAATTATCTGCTCTTTTTTTTTAACAATTTACCTCTGAAGTCCAGGAACTGAAAATGACCAAGTGGAACTAGCAGTTATTTTAAAGGTGCACATCTGGAGTAAGGCCAAGCTGTATATTCTATAACCCATATCACACTCATCAATCATGCACCAAATTAAAGGGAATTAAAGGTTCTTTAAACAACACTTAAGATATACGAGGTCTTTTTAATTAGCCAGTATGACCAGTGAGGAAACCCGTGAAATTGTTTTTCTTTAAATTCTAACCCTATGCAAAATATGAAACTGTAGAGCGCCACCATACGGTATACGATTATTTTTTATGCGTCTTGTATGGTACATTGCTGATGCCTTCATACACCCTTTCAAATTTTACAATGCTGGAAGGCGCAAAGGCTCAGCCTGGAGAAAACAACAATTCTTTATCAAGAGCTGCCAGCGTACAAAATTTTAATCTTTTGCGGCACGATAATATTGCAGTCTCCTAAACAAAAATGTGCATAATTACTATTAAATTGTTATTGTATTTTTAAAAAAAAATATTTTTGGTTAAGGTCTTCAATTAAATTTTCCTAAGGTCTTTGAAAATACTCTCTCTATCTTCAAGTTGTATACGTGATGTTTATAGTTTCATATATTGAGGTTGCAGAAAATAAGACAAGATAGAAATATTGAAAGAATGACTTGTCTGCTTGAGCTCAGCAGTTGTACGTTATGAATTGTAACTAGGCAATAAACAGAAAATACATAAAAAAATAAAACTTTGTATACATATTTAGACAGACACAAGACACACAACTGTATTTTATTTCCAAGTGTTATCTGGCTTGAACTTCAAGGAGCAATAAATGTATGAAGTTATTACGCTTTAACCTCTATGGGTGCCGTATAATCTGATATACACATCGTCAGTATCACCACTTCAAAAGCAATCTGCTTTGTTTACACCAAATTTTTGGTCTCCATAAATCCATCTAAATGTCGATATGGTACCTTCGTATGACTGCCTTTTATTTCCTATTTGGAGCTCTGCAGCGTCTCAAAGGAAATATATGGATTAATCAAAAGTAGCTTAGATCCCCGTTTTGAAGCATAGCGTAACGTCTGACGTTCTGTTCGACAAAAAAATGGTTATGTGGGGCATAAGGTGGAGGAGAACAGCTTTATCGATTGGGATTGAGAATTAGTACTTTTCATCCAGCCATTTAAAACTCAAGGAGCTCGAACATATTCCACTGCAATTATACAAGCTAATCGATTAAACTTCTCAGTTGGGGCCCCGAGCGGCCGAGTGGTCTAAAGAGCTACGGTGTAAGGATGCAAATTTCTGTCGATCTATGAAGAGCACATTAATTTGAGCAGGTGAACGATTAATTAGATTTATGGGGACCGGCGCGTGTTTAAATCACCATACTGCACAGATTTATAATTGTTGTGTCAGGAGAGAAACGATTCTTAATTAAACATTCGTTTATTTAACCGTCAGACCGACTGATCTTGTATCGGAATTGTCAGATTTTGAGATTTTCCAGAATTAATTATTTGGGAATTTAGAGATCACGCAGACTACAGATTTGGCGCCTAGTTATTAAAGGCGGGAAAGATATTTAATCCAGATTGGTTACGCTAGATAAGGGGTGTGATTCCCACACGAAATCCTTGGTTTTAATATGTCCCATCACAAAAGTTTAGTCAGTCTACACTTTTCTGCAAGAGAAAACAAAGGTAGAAAACTCCGAGTTTGAATTTAGAAGAAATTCACTCGTAAAATAATTATCCAAGGGATCGGATGTCTGGAAAGTCAACGGACACGATTTTGGCGGTAGAAGCGAGCGAAGCTTGAAAATACAAGGTGAAATAGCTCTACGGGACGGACCCACGTACCGACCTATCGAAGTATCCACGTATCACGTACTTACATATCCACCTACCCACACAAAGTTCAAGGGTCGAAAGAGGCGAGACAATAGAGAGTTTGGAGAAGGGAAAAGTGGAAAGGACCAAGACGAACAGTCCCAGAAAAGTTGGAGAACAGTCACAGTGAATTTGGAATGAACCAGAAATAATCAGGTTATGACGTTGTACCAGGGCAATGACTTCGATTGTTCACTTGATTCTATGATGAACTACTTCTATCATTTAAAACAGATCGGCTATTTATATAAGTATATTTGTATTCTGAAATTCGGTGAATGATTTATTTCAAAAAGAAGTGTATCTTCCTTTTTGTAATGCATTATGACGGTTGTTTCTGTAATTGATTAAATTGTTATTTTTTTTAATGTACGGGGCCTCGTGTCATTTTGTTTTATATATCTGCTCAGATCTCTATCTATCCCACCTATAAGTTTCACACTTTATAATGATATTTACTCGATCCGGGCAATAACACCGAAGGCGATTACCCTCTAGATAACGATAACCAAAATTCCACTACAACCCACCCCCAACAAAGTGGGGGAATACTATGCAGACGGATCACTGCCATCTCACCTCTGTCTGCGTGGGTTGGAGTTTCCGGCTCGGCCAGTGTGCTACGTAAGAAAGCTTACCAGTAGCTTCCAGTGGGTCGGTGGTTATTCCCGGGGCTTTCCCGGGTTCTTCCTCAACCGGTTATACTGTCTGCCAGTATAGCTTATCGTGTGAGGAAAAATGGCGTTAGACTCCATAAAAACTACAACAACATAAATTCTTCTATTTACAACATATTTCAAGATCTTTTTTTTTCTTAATGATATATTTGCATAATTTACTATCAAAGCATGTCATCGCATACGATAAGGATACAATAGATTCAACTAACTGTTCGATGTTTCAGGTATAACTTGTTTAGTTTCTCGACAGTTCAGTCTCACGTAAATGGGCAGCAAATATAAAGGAGGACGATTTTAAAACACGCATAACATATGACTGACCTTATGATTCTAAAAGACCAGGGAGACTAAAACATTGTTAAGCATAAGCCAGATGTAAACGATGGAAACATATTCATAAAAACTTATTTAAAAAAACCCAACCCATTTTGTTATTCCGAACCTGTTTCGTACCGCAAGAGTAAAGTGATCACGTCAAAGGCAAGCATTTAATATTTTCCCTCTATAAAGCCAGTCTTGTCGGAAACGGGTTTTAAAGTTTTTATAGACGAGTCATAAAGAACGTTTATATAGACGAGTCATAAACAGACGTTTTTATAGACGAATCATAAACAGACGTTCTAGTATTATATCGCAGAAGGATGTTAAGATCTCACAGATCAAAAGCAATCTCAAATTCTCACCGCTAAAGACCCATTTTTCCCAGAAAAAAAAAATTAGGCATCAAAATCTGTCCTGCTTACATTTATGGATGCTTGTAATAGACTGGTTGACTTTCTGCACTAACTCGATATCAAAACCTGACCATCGTGCCTAACAAGTGTTTCATAACATCTTGCAGTCTGAATAATGTATAAATTTCCCGGATAAAATTTTTTAAAAAAGTTGTTTTATCTTAAATTAATGTTGCGTACAATACAGCATGCAATCCGTAACTTATTCACGGCTGGTAAAAAGTGAACTAAAATAACATGGTTTGAATTGTGCATCAATGTACAAGACCTTCGAAAGATATGCACCAGTACGATTCAAATTTTTGGTTTGGTTTGGTTTGGTTTAGTTCGGTTTGGTTTGGTGTTTTACGGCACAGCAACACAAGTAGGTAGATTATTTAGTGCAGAAGCAATTGGAGCAAAGTGCCTTGCCGAAGGACACGCCACGGTAGCTGATCCAGGCTTGTCGATGGTACGATTCAAACCCGCACCCTTTCGGTCGTGAGTCCAATACGCTAACCACTGAGCCGCCGCAGCTCCCTACAACTTAAGTCGCTAAGGCAAATTAAACAGCACGGGTTACAAATTTTTACATAACTTCTCCTTTCCATCGTGAATCAGGTGTATACAAACCTTAATGTTCTGTGGTAAGACCCCTATCCAGATGTCATATGTAAACAGACCAGACCTGAGGTTAAGAGGCAGTTATCAAGATTCTGAGATATGCTGACAAAACAATCGCACCGGTGCTCAGACCGATCATTTTCTTCTTCCATGCTTTCTGATCGACAAAGATATCCTCTAGTAGGTGTACATAAAATATTTCATAATTATCGTACAGGCCCATTGGTGAGAAAAATACTACTGCACGGTGAACAATTACGGCTACCAACTAAACAAGAAAAAAAAAAAAAAAAAGAATTCGTGTTCAACAATTAACTACCATTGGTTTTGTATCTGCTGAACATATTACAATCGATGCCATCTATGCCCTACCAAACAGCACAAATAAGAGTATATATGATAATATTGATAGATTGTAACATTAATACAATACAGCAGTGAAGCTACATCACGATCCCAAAATTCAATTCAATTTTTCACTCCTAACAATAGTGGTCAGACGATCTTCAGTAATCAAAGAGACTTTAAAGACAAGCTAGGCTTATTTGGATAATGAGAGAAGGTCAAAGGGTAGTGAATCTAATTCTGATAGAGAAGCTAAGAGACAGACAGACAGAGTTTGGATACGTATTCAGGGAAAATATATGAAGAAATTGCTAAAGCACGTGAATGGGATGTTCGACACTTCTTAAAAAAAAAAAACCGTCAGTGTTAATGGAGCCGCATTGCACACACATACTCCATCGAAAGATATTTTCTGACAAGCTTTTTCTGAATATGTACATAAATCTACAGAGCAAAATCTTTATCAATGAGCATTTTTTTTTTTATCTGACTGGTTCACGATGTGCAATATTTATAAGTGACTTACTACTACAGTTAGAGGCTAGTGGACTGGAACATAGACTGGAACAGAGCTCATGAATACCAGAGTTGTCTTAAGATGAAATTTTTTATTATATCATGTGCAAACCTCTTTATATGCGGTGCTTTGGACGTTATAGTATGTACAAACATCATTACATGCCATGCTTTTGTACTTATATGATGTGCGAAATTCTTTATATGCAGCGATTTCGTCCTTGCATAATGTGCGAAATTTTTTATATGCGGAGCTTTGGTCTTTATTTGATGTGCAAACTTCTTTATATGATGTAACAGTTGTGACGTTCCATATATAGCTCTGGAAAACCCAACTCGAACTGATTATATTTCGCTTCATGCTACTCATCGTAACGATGTACAGAAGCTGGCAGCAACAAGGTACGATTAAGCTTAGCATCATAAAGTCATATGTTGTTATCTTCAGGAGTAATAGAATTGTGTCAATATGAAATGATAGCTGCTTTCTAGAAAACATCTTAACACCGGCTCTATTCGAAGTTTACATATGTATGTGGTTAAAAGTGAGAATCTATTTATGTTGATGTCATAGGAGGAAAACTGATGTTACTTCCATTTCTAAAAAATGACTTTATTTCTGTTTCTGAACAATAATGCCATTTCTCTTTCTAAACAATGACGTTATTTCTATTTCTAAACAATCTCCTGACAAAACATATTAAAGAAAATGGAAGTGACACATC
>JAECUM010036683.1:0-14056 GCA_016617855.1 Megalonaias nervosa | reverse complement strand
TCCATATGTGCTGCCAGAAGAACGTCGTCCAGGGAAAAAAAAAAAACAAGGAGAAGATGAAAAGGCAACGACTGGAAAATGCATCTACTACTACCACAATCCAGCCGAGATTGTCTCGCGGTTAAAGTTGCTGATCTCGTCCAGACAAGCGGGAAATGTCGTAGTGGAAATCGATAACGAGATGGCAGAGTTCATCAATCATCTTCTGGTTAATTTGATGGTGAAGCCCGATCAATAGAAGATTATGTACGAGGACTTGATTTAGTAGCAATAGGTTTACATAGAAACAGTTTTCCAACATGGCTCTAGACGATACTCCTTGATTCTCTGCTCTTTGGCTTGCGTTCGGCCACTTCCAAGGTGAGGTATAATCCACCATTGGAATTAGACCAGCAGTCGTCGTACGAGATCGCGTTTATCTCCGTCGAATGATGGAATAGCTTCTTTAACATCACCGTAAGCAACAATCTATTTTCGCACTGGGCTTCCGCTCAACGACTACATGATCACGATCTCGACTGGCGGGTACAAGATCACTGACATCGCCAAGGAAATCTCCATGATGATTTCCGATAACGGACACACCTTCGTGAACATCAGAATAGAGCCCAATTACTCCAAGCTACGTACCATAATCACGCTATCGTGAGGTTATCGTATAGGATTTGGCATTCCTAATTCGATTGGATCCATCCTCGGTTTTAGTGCAGGTATTGTCTTAGATGGAAATGGAGTACACGAAGGAGATCTTCCCGTCCATATCACCGACATGAACTACCTTCTCATCAACAGCTTGATCGGTCAGGGATCGTTATTCTCGATCTGTTCAGCATCCAACGTGATTTATTCCACATTGATTAACGATCCCCCCGCCGGCTCGCTCATCCAAATTCGTCCTAATCCCTTCATTTACTATTCCGTCTTGAACACGTACGCGATCTCGGAAATCACCATGCGCCTCACCTGTCATCTGTGGGAGAAAAAATAGCTAGCAAAATCATTCCTCAATCTACCACGCTTTCACCATTGCCGACACCGACTGTGCAGGATACTCAGCTGTCCGATATTTCCAAGCTGGCCAAACAGGTTCTTCAGAAAACTTTGTCGGTACTCAGCGCTAGATGGGAAAAGATTTTACAATATCTGGAGAGAAAGGTCGGTGTACAAGAGACACCATCTCTTGGCGCCGTCACGTCTGATTATAGATTGAAAAGATTATGGTGAGAAATTTTTAAAAGAATTCTTAAGACATTTTTGGAGAAAACAGATATATTTTAATAATTGCGCTTTTTTTGTAACACTATTATAACATAGCGACGTCATGTATTCGAGATTCATTCTCGATTACCTTAGGCTGAATGATGACACCCCCGTCGACGACTCGACGACCGAGTACAAGTACGTCGAATACCAGGATACGAACATTACCAATCTCAACGCGAGCACGTATCAAAAATTCGAGACGGGTGACGAAGATGTGTACTTGCTTCCCCCAATAGGTCTTTCTGGAGGTTTGCGGGAAAGTACAAACTGCGTCGGGCGGAAACTATTCAGCAGGCGCATAAGTCGTAGTCGTTATTTAAGTCGGCACAATACCAACTGAACAATCAGACCGTGGAAGAAATCAATGTGCATGCTTGCCACAAGGCAGCAAGATCCTGAACCTGATCATGTTCAGCGATGACTACATGTGAACGTGCGCCACCAACATGTGGTTCTTTAGAGATACAAACACTAGATCTGCTGTGAGTTCTGAATTAGCTTCCAACGCAGATATGCTTCCAGCGGCTGCTGTGGCTAATGCTACTGAACTTACCGGAAAGAGTTGCAGAACCCATTTTGCATTTGCACGTAATGCTGCCTATAACACAGGATTCGCAGCGCGACGTCTTCTCACCGATTTCAGTCACGAGATCTGCATGGTGCTTCCACTGAGCAGCATCTTCGGAGTGAGCAGGGATATCCGTGCGGTGTTCAGAGGAGTGAAATATACGCTTGTTCTGGAAAGATATTCTCCCACATAGTTCATACACAGAACAGACGGAGTGGCCATAGACAAGTCACCATGACTTGACTTTCATTGTGGGTGCTAAAAATTACACCTTCTACTGCTCAAATGCTCGAATTAGAATCCACGTTGGCCAGATTTACCAAAACACTTTGCTTTCAGCAACACCGTATTTACATGTAACAATTTGCTGTTGCTCTTGTAACCACGCCGTGGACAGTCTCCACCAATCCAGGCAGTGAGCTTGCCAGGCATGCGTTCGTGGTGTTTCAGCGGTGAGACCGACGGGAAAGACAGATGGGAACCAATCAAGCGTTTAACCATCTCAATCTTTCTCGTGTTCACGTTCGTATCAACTCCAGGCAATATCCAGAGCGAGAACTCGAGTGCAGTTTCAGAAATTATTCTCGCGTGTACATGATGCTGATGGAAGCCATGCAGAAGTACCAAGAAGTGGACACGGGCACGTAGGTATCGCTGGAAGAATTCGCTAACTTCTATCCTATCTTCCACTTCAATGTTTCCAAGCAATTCGAGCGTCTCAAAGATTCCTATGCCGACATCGAAATCCGATGAACTTTTCCCAATCCGGGTGGAGATTACGCGCTGGTGACCTCAGACCAATTTATGACGCTGGACGTGCTCAATAGAAAAACGAACATCATTGTATATACAATGCCTAAAAAACAAAAAGTCAAAATATCATCGTACCACACAGAGACAAGGTGGTTCTGAAACCTCGACTGGTTGTTCTATTGCTAGCGCTATAATTCCATTCGTTAAGACGATGGCACCAAAAAATATCTGCATCGGTGTTTGCTCCGCTGAGACTTGCCGCAGTAACTGAAGCTATCATGGGAGACACACATAAAGTGCTAATGGGAAATGGTGTTGCCCGTAGCAGAAACTTACGCGGCAGAAATCTCCGATAAAAACGTGCCATCATCCATTGGCTATCGAAATAAACCCATCAAAAGAAAATCCCCAAAATAATATCATTTAATATAATACCATGTCGTTCGTTCCAGTAGATGTTACGCTGACACCACAGTAGATGACAGTATCGCTGTGGCAGCCGCGCATAAAAGGCCAGGATCCATCAGACTTAAAGTATTAGAGCTCACAGGACCTGACATGCTCATGATGACTCATCGCCAGGCCCATCAGTGGCGAAACATACCGCTGCACGAAAAGGAATTGTTCTTAATTTGTCTGTCACAGCTGTCCAAACAAGTAGGATTTATCGCACCCTTGTTAGAAGGAATCGCTAGCTCGTTACTTCCAGGATTGGTCGGTATCGGAAAAGGATTCTAACTTCCTGGAACCACGCGCTTTAAAGGTATTTCAAGCTAAGGCATGAGTAAAAGAAAAGTTTTAACGCGGGATATTAAGACTCCTACGGAAATCGTTTCCCCCGCTATACAACATCGACATCTAGCAAGAATTAGTACCCAGCGTTAGAAACTTCAGATGTGTCTTTTCTAAGGATCAGCTTCCTGAACACATCAAACCCGATGAGAGCTGCGTGATTAACCTTCAAAATTATTACACTGGACATGGCACTCCCTCGGTCGCCGTGGTCAACTATCCAAGTTACGGCGACATAGAGTATTTTGTTTCGTTTGGTTTACATCCTTCCAATGAAGTCGTGCGTTACATACAAAATCCGCATAAATGAGTCGTGTACAACTCGTTACAGCCTCAAGACTTCAACGATAACACGTGTGGATGGTACGTCATCAATTGCATTCAGCGTAGGTAAAAAGGAAAATCACCCCTCGAAGTCATATTGTCGCTAATGATGTAAACTACAACATAACATAGCAAACATGAACTCGTGGTGCCTTAAGTGCAAAACCAGAACGGAGAGAATCGATGCCGTCGAGGTGGTCACCAAGAATCATCGCCTCATGATCAAATCGAGGTTTACCTATGTGGTTCAAAAAACACACAGTCACAGGTAAGCTGACACCGACAGCATCGCTGTCACCAGCGGAGATCACTGAAGTGTAGACTATGTGCAACTATGCTGCCGACAACAGAGCTGTGTGCGATTTAGTGTTCTAGCTCTGTATAACAAATGTAACATTGCAGGAACTGTAACATCAAGCTGTAAAGACCTTCGCATGGAGCGAAATCTGTGCCTGGGAGACTGTAAATGCTGCGGAGAGAAATTCTCGGTTGCACCGTGGACGTCCATGCGCTGATCGGAAATCTTCCAAGACCTCGTAGAGGATGGACGCTGCCAGGACATAAATATATCGAACCGTGGAATCCATTAGAACAGCAACTATATGAAAACGATCAGCCGCTGCTTGGTTAATAGCCCTACAACGGTGTCGATGCCATCCCGATGCAACAAAGTATCTGTTGGAGAGATCATCCCGAAGACAAGGCTGCGATCGAGTCATGCTGAGGGACTTAAAAACACTCAAGCAAAAGCATTTCAGAGAACGTGTAGACCGACTCATGTGCGTGGCATCATTGGCACCAAACATAAGCTGGGCATCAGGATTCCAGATAAAATGAAAAAGTCAGCTGTGGTAGAAGATCCTTCGACGCTCGCAGAAGAACTGCATAAACCTTCACGCAAGTATTTCCACGACGCAGAGTCATCGCGGTCGTGGCAGACTATATATGGTCGGCACATCTCGTCGACATGAAAGATTATAACGAGCACAAATATCTCATAACAGTCATCGACGTGTTCAGCAAATACGCATGGGTGGTTCCTCTCAAAAACAACAAAGGAAATTTTATCGGTGAAGCGTATGATAGCATTATAGGTGCACGAAAGCCCAATAAATTACAGCAGATCATGGTAGTGACCTTTATAACAAAACCGTTTCAGATTGGCTTAAAAAGATAATATTATCTTGTACAGCACACACAATCAAATGAAAGTGGCTATGGGATAGCGGTTTAACAGAACTCTCAAAACTCGCATGTGAAAGATATTTACTAGCGATAACGCCAACCGATACTTAGATGTTTGCCAGAAATCATTGACCAATGGAATCAAACATGGCATCGCTGCATTAAGATGACACCCACTGAAGCATCTTCGGCTGATAAAAAACAACAGGTCACAGACGCCATCGTTTTTAGATCCAAGTTCAAAATAGGTGATCACGTCAGAATTAGCAGACATAAAACTACATTCGAAAAGGGATACAACACTAACTGGACTGAAGAAGTCTTTGTCGTCGATACCGTTCACGAAACCATTCCAGTCACCTACACAATCATGCATTCCTCGGGAGAGCCCATCCAAGGTTCTTTTTACGAGCAGGAATTACAAAAAACAGACTGGACGTCTTCATGATCGAAAACGCTATCTCTATCCAAGGTAAAAAAAAATCTCTCAAGTGGTTCGGTTATTCTGAACAATTCAACTCGTAGATTCTAATAGCTTCGCTGACATCATTACCTCATCAGACGCCAACGCCTCCGACATAATCTTATCATGCACCTCGCCTATGCTCTTCCCAGAGACCGTCTTACATTTCTCCGCATGCTCGTAAAGTCCCATCCCCTCAAATATACGCTTCAACACATACTCATATTTTATAAATTTCATACGACCTACCAATTGAACTCGGGTCACCCTATTCAACCAGTAATAAAACTGATCTCGCTGTGGCCCTGACAAATTAAAACGCTTCAGCTTATTTTTTTATGTAGTATTGCTGATTATACAGCTGAACAGAACGCTGATGAATACAGCTACGTCTCACCAACTCCTCATTCTCATAGTCGTCTTCAGTCTCCTCACAATATATCATCTCAGGAACATAACTCAAATCCTTATTCGCATACGGTATCAGCTCCTTTGCACGCTTCAGTCACTCTTTGGACTCCTCGTCATTTAATTCCACTGTTGGAATACTACTGCGAACCTCATCACTAGATCCCAATCGACCAACACTCCATGGATAACATGGAAGAGACATCTTCGCAATACTACAGTCACATCACTAATACAACCCCAAGTGGTCCAAAATCCTCAGCAGCTCCAACAAACGTGAGCTTAAAAAAGTGGTCCAAAACCCCCATTTCTCTAAAGTGATCCAGAATCCAAACAACACAGTAATATAGAGCCATGGGGGACTTCTCGAGTACTTTTATCACGCAGAGATAAAAGTGGTCCAGAACCCGCATTCACCTATACTACTAACAAACATACTGAACGTTTAGGTAAGCTTAGAAATAAGTCCATAATAGATTGCCTGTTAAAAATTATTTCTTTTACTTCCAGGATAGGCACGGATACCGTCATGTGTTTCTTGGATGGTCTTCGAACATGTCCAAATTCATCCTTAATATTCCAATCGGAATTTACTCAGCAACAATGGAGTGTCTCTTTAATTACGAAACTCTTGGAGTCAGGATGCCAGAGTCCTGGAGCTGAAGGTTATATATATATATATATATATATATATATATATATATATATATATATATATATATATATATATATATATATTGTTACGTATCGGCTCGTTCAAAGTAGCACAAAGAAAGAGTGAAGACAACAAGCTTTGTAAATTTTAACAATAATTTATTTCCCTAGAAAACACGGTGAAAAGGTAAATAGGCGAAACAAGACTTACGATTTACGAAGAAGATCCAAAAATATGTTCTAAATTTGTGAAAACACATAAGTCCTGTGAATAAACAGTTCTAATTTGATATAGTCTGAATCTCAGTTCCGTTCCAAGATGGCGGATGATGACGTCAGACGAAGGTTAACACAGAATGTCCAGAATATTCACTGTAAAGCACAATTTGTATTGTTCTGTTCCGATTTAGAAGTAATTTCATCAAATGTCTTTGTCCAAAGCCAGTAGTGTTGTTCTCCAGGGAAAATAATTATTTAGAAAGTAGATAAAGTACAGCTACCACCACTAACAATACACATGTTGACTTACATACGAATGCGCAACTCTTTCCAGCACAGAAATACCTTTCTTAAGGTATTATACACTCTGTAAGATGTTATGATGTGACTCTGAACTACGACTGACTACGACTACGACTGACTTTCTTACAGATAACTAAGCATATAAAAGAAACTAATACGTCGTTTCATGTACACACGCATGAAAGACACGTGTGATTTCGCAATCCATCTGGACATTACGAAAGCCTAAACAAGTATCAGCCAATCATTTACATAGCTACTGCTGAATGTTTACTTACGACGAATTTACTATCATACAAAGCTCGTGCTTACACGAGTCACATTTACGTTTTAAATAAATACGATGTTTCTAACAAACTATTAGACCCATGCAAACATAATCATCATAATAATAATTACATTTAATGATGTAAAAATAAAACAAAAATTAAACAAAGAATTAGAAGAATTTAAATTTTAACACACATGTAATTTGACTACAGGGTCGTAACAATATATATATATATATATAGATATGTCCCTAGCGCATCCTATAAGTAAGCATGTTGGCATTATTTGCAACTATGGACTTTAACATGTGACCGCTCCAGTGGCCTAAGTGGTTAGAGGGTCCGCCTCGGATGCGGGAGGTCGCGGGTTCGAACCAGGCAGAGTCATAGCAATGACTTATAAAAATGGTGCTAATAGTTGCCTCGCTTGACGCTCAGCATTCAGGGTTTAGCGTTAGGACTGGTCGACCTCTTGACAGGATAATGTGACTGGTTGGGACATCATGCTACAAGTCTGCGGCATGATGCCCCAGTGCTAGACATCACTATAAACTTCCACACTGCAGACATCGTAGCGATATGACTGAAAAATTGTTAAAGTTACGTTAGAAATTCAAATCACACACACACACACACACACACACACACACACACACACACACACACACACACACACACATCCTCTACCTTTAACGTTTAGAGATCTTCGAATTAAATTACTGCATTATTCATTACATTGACACAAATCAGCTATTTTCAACTACATCGGTTAAATTAAACATGACCTATAGAAACCATGATAGTTTGTCATTTGGTTTGTCATTTAGATACATGAGGCTTTACTGAGCAAAGTTCAGACAATGTTTATTGCATTGGGCAGAATAAGGTCGATACTAACTGCAGATACTGTTTTTGATTCAACTGACATTATAACAATTTATGTCAAGCGCATCTGTAATTTTGTATATCCTCACGACTACAGGATACGAACCTAAGGTTGTCTGTTCAACATGTAAGTTCACTGTAACACTGATGAAAGCTTCAACATGCAATCAAACTAACCTGTACGGAATACAGACTCATCATTTAAAGAAAGAGTGACTAAAACATTCATATTTTCGGAATAATTTATTTAACTTATGTAATAATTCAGTAACTAAAATTGAATGAATGTGAGCTACTTTCTCTTTCACTGATCACTTCTAAATATCCATAGAAGGTGACCGGTATGCGGATACAAATTGCCTATGCTCAGACCGTCGTTTTTGAAATGATTTATTTTATTTGCTCTCAAAATTCGTGTAAGTCATTATTAAGGAATTATAGGTAATGATGAGTGAATATGACCTCTTTCTTCTTCAGCGTTCAAGTCCAAATATATTTGCATGTCGCAGGCTATATACAGTTCGAACTATACGACGTGCATAAATCAGGCAGTGGCCGCCAATCCGTCGGAGATAACAACTTAATATCTTGCGGGTGAGTGTCGATAAAATATTCGTTGCATTTTCATAATATTTAACAAATCTTGTAGATTATCCATCTAACCATTTATCGACATGCTAAGCATGTATGTATCTGTACAACATATCAGCGTATCGTATGTTACGTGTCTATGCTCGTACAAAGTAACAAAGAAAAGAGTGAAGCCAACAAGCCAACAAGCTTTGTGAATTTAACAAAATAATTTATTTTCCTAGAAAACAAGGTAAAAATATGAAAAAGGACTTACGGTTTGTGAATCTAATCCAAAACTTAATCCTAGAATTTAAAAATACAAGTCCTATCACTAAAAGGTTCTAAATGAATCAAAGTTCGAATCCCGATGAATCAAAGTTTGAATCCCGATGAAGTCCCAAGATGGAAGGCGATGGCGGTTTCTATAACCTCTTTTGTGTTGATGTGACAACAGTTTCTTTTTGAATCCAAGAATAAATAATCCGGCTTTAGAATCCCAAATAATTTCCAAATAATGTTTTCGTCCAAGAATTTTGATGAAGAAGAGCACTTGTTTATTTTCCAGGGTGAATAAAGCATTTTAAATTAAAAAAAATTAACTCGAACTGCTCACAACACAAAATACCTCTGCGTTCCGAAGGTATTAATTTACGATTCAATTAAATCACTATAAAGCGCTAATTTTAAACACATCTCTAGATCACGTGACAGGGTTACGTGGTCACTTAATTCGAATGGTGCAGTAAGACCACATGCCAACTGTGACGTCCACAATGGACGAAAATGAATCATACTATAACATTCAATAATAAAAAAATAAATAAATAAACTTTGCTTACAACAGAGCTGACTACGCAAGCCCATGTGACCTTGATCACAAACAATGATTTTCACTCTGTGTTTACCAATTTCTGAGTCAAGGTCAGAACTAGGTCAGTTAAAAATACAATGTTGAAATCAGATTTGTTTATTGTGAGAATAATAATAAAAAAACCGAGTCAGAACTGAATTGAATTTATAAAAAAAATCAAATCCCACAGACAAAACTATCATTACAGCAACATGTAATGCAATAAAATAAAATAAAGAAAATCGAAGACAAACAAACAAATAATTATATTACATATATGTAACACTTCCCCCATAAAGAAAAAGAAAGATTTATGTAATAAAGCTTTCTTTTTACCATATGTTAATTATACATGAGGTAAAACAAAATTACATAAGAAGAACGCCTATGAAGTATACCAAGTATACACGAAATAATTTCTATACACGGGAAAGTGCATCCCCTATTAAATTGTCTTTTCCGTTGATGTGCCCGATTTCAATATTATATTCCTGTAACAAAAAACTCCACTTTAATAATCGTTGATTTTTGTTTTTCATCTTGTCAGTGAAAGTGAGGGGGTTGTGATCATTAAACAGAACAACAGAGAAGGAGCTGAACTAATGTAAACTTCAAAATGCCGTAATGCCAATATCAAAGCCAAACATTCCTTCTCGATTGCTGAGTAATTTCTTTGGTACTTATTTAATTTCTTAGAAAATAGCACACTGGATGATCAACACCATTGCTATCTTCTTTAATCAATACTGCTCGAACCCCAACATCACTTGCATCAACAGATAGTTTAAATGATTGACTGAAATTTGGAGCTGTAAGAGCTGGTGCACTTTTAAGTATCGCCTTTAACTTGTCAAAAGCCTCCTGACATTTCTCAGTCCAAAGAAACTTGGTTTTCTTGCTCAATAAATTTGTCAGGGGTTCAGAAATATTAGAAAATTTGGAACAACATTTCCAATAGTATCCAGCCATACCCACAAATCTCATCAGTTGATTTTTATTGACAGGCACAGGAAATTCAGAGATAGCCTTGACCTTAGCATCTATAGGTTTAACTTGTCCATGTCCCACAATATGTCCTAGAAATGTTACACAAGCACGGCAGAACTGACGTTTAGATAAATTGATTGTCAAGCTTGCATCAGTGAGTCTATCAAAGAATTTCCGAATCGTAGCTAGATGTTCTTTCCACGTGTCGTTGTAGATGATGACATCATCAATGTAAGCATCACAATTATCTAGACCAGAGGTAATCATATTCATCAAATGTTAAAAGGTACTTTGCGAACTCTTCATCCCGTACGGCATCACTTTGTATTGATAAAGTCCATCTGGAGTCACAAATGCCGAAATTTCCTTTCCTCTTTCCGTTAGTGGAATTTGCCAAAATCCTTTCGAAAGGATAAATTTGGTGACGTACTTGGCATTTCCAATTTTATCAATGCAGTCTTCGATTCTTGATAATGGAAATGAATCGGTCGTAGTCACACTGTTCACCTTCCTATAATCAGTGCACATACGGAAAGTTTAATCTGGTTTCGGAACAAGTATACATGGTGAACTCCAATCACTTTTACTGGGCCGTATGAAATCATTCTCCAGCAAATACTGAATCTCCTTTTTCAAGTATTCCTGTTTGAAAGGTTTGATCATGTATGGATGTTGTTTCAAAGGTTTGGAATTCACAATTTCAGCTTCATGAAAAATTTTGTTTGTCTTCGTAGGAACATCTGGAAACAAGTGCTGATATTCGAATAATAACTGTTTATGTTAATTCTTTTCTTGTTGTTGTTAATGTAAATGTTTCTGGTCCAGATTTTTCATAATTTCTGAATTCTGAGGATTCGTTGCTCCAAAATCAGTAGAGTCCGATTGTATTCCTTCACATGAATCCTCAGTAAGTGGGACAGGTACAACTAAATTAATTGCATGATTTACCTGGCTATCTCTCTCAACATACTGGTACTCCTATGATTAATTTAGATCAGATTACTGTTATAATTAAACTCATTCATTTTCTTATTAACTTTGTAAGGGCTGTAAAACCTAATTTAAAGAAGAAGAATGAGTAAGAGAGAATGAACTCTATTACAAGACACAAAACGTCTCTCCATTAAAGTTCTGTGAAACCATAATTTCATTTTTGACTTGAACTGCTGAATGCCAAATTCGAGCATAAGTAGCTGGAACATTCCAGACATAAAATTTGATCTTTGACCAGACTGGACAGATTTAGGAAGGCCACATTGAGTAGAAAACTTTATCAATACCTTTACTATAGTTTTGGTTTAAATATTCCTCAAATGAATTGCCTCTGGGAATCTTGTTGACGCACACATAATGGTCAACAAATATTGGTTGCCTGACTTGGTCTAAGGTAAGGGACCAACACAATCTACCATTATTGTACTAAATGGTTCGTCAAACGCAGGAATAGGTTGCAGATGAAACTTAGGTATCTTCTGATTGGGTTTTCCTACCATTTGACAAGTGTGACAAGATCTACAAAATTTACAAACATCACTTTTGATGTTTGGCCAATAGATGTGAGTCAAGATCTTGTGATAAGTCTCATTAATCCCTAAATGACCAGCCATAGGAGTTTCATGGGTCATACTAAGTATTTCCTGTCTGTAAGATTTTTGGAACTAAAATCTGATAGTTCACTGACCATTCGTCACCAGCGGGTACCTCGGGAGGTCTCCATTTTCTCATAAGAATTCCATTTTTAATGAAATAACAGACAGGTACTTCATTGGCTTCAGTTTCACTTATGGCCCTCTGAAACAAACAGGAGATCTCAGGATCTTTTTCCTGTTCGACGACTAGTGATTGTCGTTTATCACTCTGATTAGAAAGAAGAGAATTAGTAGTTGAAAGAGGATTACTGTGATCAATACCTTTTTGATTGATCCAAACAAAGAGTGAAAGTGACCTCATCAAAAGCCTGACCAATACATGTGTCAGCTAAAGGAAGACTTTCTTTATCAAAATAATTCTCAAGAGCTTTCTTTGCCATAGCTGTAGCAACTGCACAAGCTGGGTATAAATCAGGGAATTCTTTTACAATTGGATCAACTTTCTGATCGAAACAAGGCTTGTCAGTTACAAGTGAATTAACCACAACCTTGTCTCCAGGTAGGTCGTTGCCTAGTAACAAATAAATGCCCTCAACGGGTAAAGAAAACACTATACCGACTGTGACAGGTCCTGAAACTAAGTCTGATGACAAATTTACAGAATGGAGAGGAACATTAACAAAGCCGAACTTTACTCTCTGAATGAGAACACTCTCATTAGAAGAAGACTTCTCAGAAAAAGGCAAAGTATCTGATAATGAAAGACTCTGAGAATCTCCTGTCTCCCTTAAAATTTTAATAGGGATAGGATTGGCCAAATCACCTAAGAGTGATATAGAACACTTCGACATGAATTGTTCATAGTTCTCCATAATACATTCAGAATGGGGTTTATTAGACCCACAAATGTATTGCTTTCAATACATGACCGTGACCTTGACCTCTTAGAAATAAGAGCATTTGGGATAAGTCTGTCTTGATTCTGATGCTTATATTTGAATTTGATGCAATCATAAATAACGTGTTCTTTCTTATTGCAATAAGTACACGTAGGAAGAGACAAGGATTTTGAATCAAGCTTATCAGAAGCTTGATTTTTAAAAGTCGTGCCAGATTGAGTTTTAGAAGGAGTCGTATTACGCTGAAATACCTTTTTACCAGTAGACTGCTGAGTGAAATACTTGCCTACAACAGGAACTTTATGAGTTAAGAAATACTTGTCAGCAGCAAGAGCAACATTTTCCAAGGTTTCGATCTCATGCTCTTCAAGATGAGTCTTAATGTGACTAGAAACACATTCCTTGAACTCTTCAAGTAATACAAGCTGTTTGAGATTTTCGTAATCTTTCTTAACCTTTCTAGAAGAGTACCTTATATCAAAATGTTGTGCTTTTTCCGATGCAAACTCGACATATGTCTGGTCAGTTGATTTTCTAGAAATCTTGGAATTTTGCCTATAAGCCTCGGGTTCTAACTCATAACCTTTCAAAATACAGTCCTTAATCACATCATAGTCGGCATTCTGTTCTAGTGACAGTGAAAAATAAACATCACTAGCTCTACCAGTAATTACACATTGTAAGAATAGAGTCAAATGCTCCCTTGGCCACCTCAAATTTTCGGTAATGTTTTGAAAACGAGGAAAATATTTTTCTACTTCTTCTTCTCTGATAGGGGGCACTAACTTGATATTTTTAAAAACATCAAAAGTAGGGGAATGTTTCCTTTTGCCAGCTCTAATTCTTTTTTATTCTAATTTGAAATTCCGTTTCATCCTTCTCTCTTTGCAGTTGCATCTGTCTCTGTCTCTCCTCCTTCTGAAATTGTAACTGTTTATCTTTCTCTCTTTCCTCTCTCTCCTCCCTTTTTCTTTCCATTTGTATCATTTCTATCTGAAACTGAACCTATCTTATCTCTAATTCCAACGTTTTTACTGTACTTCCATTTTCAAAAAGTCCAAACACTCCTGGG
>JAECUM010036681.1:0-44374 GCA_016617855.1 Megalonaias nervosa | reverse complement strand
CACACACACACACACACACACACACACACACACACACACACACACACACACACACACACACACACACACACACACACACACACACACACACACACACACACACACACAGTATCTTACAAGCCAGGGAAACGAAGTATTTATAGGTACACGTCTATTTTTTTACCTACAGACAAATACTATTACACAAATGTTTGGCAATTTGACGACTGTCTCTTTTCTAGATTGTTGGGGTAGCCCTGAAAAGGGCTGTTTTGTTTGGGGTTGTGGCAATCTCTTATCGTCTAAGGTTGCGTCCCCGTCTGGCTGCAGGTTTCCCATAGGATAGGGTCTGCTTTTTTGGAAGGAGAAGAACTCCTTGGTGTCCACACGGCAGTCGACAAAGCCTCTGTCTGGCTCCTGCTGTTGTTGTTACTGCTGCTGCTTCTGAAGTCTGTACTTCTCGGTCCATTCTTCTTGCTCCTTTTTATTTCGTCTTTAAAGACCTCTTTTATGAGGTCTTGTGCCACTTTCAGCATCTTGACATTTTCAATCTCATCAGGCGTGGGTATCAGGTTTTGCTTGGCACAATTGCAAATGGACGTGTGCTTCGTTCAGCTTTGCTAGTCTTGAAGACATCTTCACAGGTTGACGCATTAACAATGGATGGTCAGACTGGAGACCGCCCCGATTTATATGTCTCAAACGCGGACGCGATAGAAAACATCCCTACGGTTTTGGGGTATTAACACTATAGCTCATCTCATGTTGAGGGATAGAGAGAAGTCAAAGAGCATAGATAGTGATAAAAAAATTTAAAACAAACCACCAACACTCATTCTGATAACATTTATCTTCAGTCAACAAACCACCAAAACATATAACATCAACACATTTTTCCAAATAACACATTTTTGACAACGTTGTCAAGTCAAGTTAGACTTCCACTGATGTAGGTAATTTGGTCATTGATGTAGGTACTACGTTCCCTAGCTAAAGACAAGAGATATCCATTATGGTCACAAAACCATCTATCTACTTTTTCATCGTTTCTAGAACAGTCATAATCACAATAAGTCACTAACTGTTCTAAGGGATATCCAAGACTGCGTTGATGAAGAAAATGCACACAATATTGTCCACACACCATGGAATCTGTACCTTGTAATTTCACTTTATTGAATCGTGTCGTCTGGGCATTTCTTCTCATAAAGTTGATGATGTTGTCTTCCGAAGACTGTAATCCATACGAATCAAAATACTCCGCACAGGCATCGTGGGGAAAGTAGACGGCTTCCCAGTGGAGTCCTGGAAGATGACTGTCGTCCGTGTTGATGACATAAGCTTGATGGTCTTTAGGTTTGCGACCAGGAAGTTCATCTTTAGCGCACACGACAGGATTCCAAGAAGCAGTGTACAAACTGTTTTTCAAAGGTAATAAAGTTCCCAGGAATCCATTTGTTTTGTTTTTTCTTTTTTCACAGGTAAAGATAAGTCATCAATTCAGTCCTGACTTTATTGCTTGAAAATCTTTGTCAAGTAAACGTCTCATCGCTTTGTCTCTGTACTTTGTGCCAAGAGAGATTCGATGAGATATATCTCTAGAGCAGTCAATGGAGGGGAGGAATGATCACACAAATCTTTATACCACATATGAAACACTGCTTCTTCCGAGATGAAACACCAAGCGTGATCCAGGTACTCGTCCAATTTTTCTTCTTGACTCATCATCAGACATTTATCGTGTTGAATTTGACTGGGATGATCGTTTTGACATCCATAGCAATCTTTCTTAGTCAACCCTGTAATGGTTTCTGCCAGGTGTTTCGCAAAACAGGAGACTAAATGTTGTTCTTGTTCTGGCCATCTGGACATTACCATCACCTCTTTGTATTTGTCTTTTGGTGGGTGGTTCTGCTTCCACGATATCCTCCATTCATTATTCAAATAGGAATAAGAGTCTTCCATAGCTTCTAATAGTCTAGAATGACCTCTCTCAAACTGTTGATTTCTAGAGTGTTGTCGAATTCGGCATATAAGATGACGTTCACCATCTCTGGTAGAGCCTCTGCAAACTAAAGTTCCACACGCACATGATCGAATTTTATAGGGTGGAAATGTCCCTCGTCCCTGCATTTGGTCTGGAGTGAAATCAAAGGCCCACAAAGCGTAGCCTCCTTCATAATCGTCGTAAGAAATGCCGTGGCTGCTTTTGGTCCCTAACTGTCCCGTGGCTTCGTACAATGACAAGTACGATCTCAAGTAATTCTTCTCGGTAAACTTAGGTTCAAAGGGGCTGGTACACAAGGTTTTGCCATCGCGACTGGCTTCGATCTTGGACACTCTGAAGTGCTTAAACTGGAAAGGATTGGCATTGACGGCTCCGTTAAGGGCTTCGTTGCAGACGATACCAATTATTAAACGTTTGGGTAACTGTCCTTCAACAAATGATCTTCGATCTTGGATCGGAGTCCAGCAGCAATGGTGAAGGTTTTCACTTCTACGCGTCGTATCGGATACTTGGCGGTTGTTCTGCTCAAAGTGTGACTGATGTCGTTTCCCGCTTTAGGTAACAATTCCACTCGTCGCAAGTAGAGTCTGGCTTCTTGGATGATGGTTTTGTACTCGTTGTCATGGGCCATCAAATGGAAAACGGTACTACTGTGATTCAGTCTCAGGCGGATATCCACTCCGTTCAGCAAATACTTTTCTTGCAACTGTGTGTCCAAATGCAAACGATCCATCAGTTCTAAACTACGTCCTTGCAGGATCTTCTTTCGATGTTCGTTAAAATCCACATTGTGTGGATCGTCAGCTCCTGTCACGGCTGAGTTGTTTAATTTGCCATCGCCCGCTGTATCAGGTTTCCATACGATGCAATCATCCAGATGAGTGTTCTTGGCATCTTTTCCGTACGTCAAGAGATTTTCCAGGTACGCTCGGTAAGGGTAAGTATCCATGCTGCTGCTGACTAGTTTGTTATTCAAGTACAAATCCACTTCGCTGAACAAGCAATGCATGAAATTGTTGACGGGAGTTACTCAAACATCGGCTTCCGGAGCGGTGTCGTCCGTTTTGATCACTTTGAGTTTCAGGTACAAGTAAATGCTATTCAGATCGATGTAACCTTCGGGCTGTCCTTTGATTTCAAATTTGATGGGGGCTGAGGTTGTCAAAGAGGAGATGGGATGGAATTCTACCCATTGGGATTCTTTCGTCGTCATCATATTGAGTGGCATGGCAAAGAGATCCAGTTCCGACTTGGAACATGAGTAAGACTCTCTGTGCATCATTTTTTCTCTCTGTTATTTAATAATCAAAAACGTCTAATTCTCTGACGGTTCTTCTTTTCTTTGTCTTTTTAGCTCTGTAGGTGTGACGTCCTCTGGAGGGATGTCTTCCTCGTCTCTTTCTGCCCTGTCCTTGGTGTGGTGTAAGCGAAACAGGAATGCCTGACTGGGCAGCGTCCAGGACATTTATAGGAGTTTCTCGTCGGTCCAAAATCTCTTTGCCAGTTTGAAGCAAGACATTTTTGCCTGCTCTCAAGATTGTGTTTGTCGATTATGACATTTTGAAGAAATTCTTTGTCTTCCGTCAAAGCGGCATCTTTTAAGGCGTGCAATCCTCGTGTCACCATCGGTTTTAAAATGGGGGCCACCGAACGAAACGCCGATTTCAACATATCTCCTAAACCATATCCTCGCTACCGAGCGACTTCTCGGTACACAGGATACATGACTTACAAGTCGTTAGAGAATAGTTTTCGAAAATGGAGTTTCAATGTGACTTTCCCTTTGGTGAATGTAATATTTGTCCCAGATCTTCTTTTATACCAATGTTGACAGTATCGAAATACGACTTACTGACGGGAAAATAGAGAATGTACAAATTCGCGGTTAACGTGATAGGTGTTTCCACCTTCCTCGTCACTGGTCGTGGCAGAATCCGCTTTCAAAGGAATGACTTACAGTAACGGTGCGGATGTGTGTCCCACCACGTTGTACTCCACCACATCAGAGTACACAAAGATCAAATTTGATCCTTGCTTCAGTTCTACAGGGTAACGAAAACACTTCGAAACATTGAAGTTGTTGCTGATTGCTGGTATGAGTGGACCCTTGACTATCTTGAGGTCTCCACCCAAAATCTCAAACAATTCAGGCCAAATTATAATGGATAACGTTTTGCATCCAAAACTTTCATCATCATGCGACGAGCCACTTTATGGCACTCGATGGTGACAATTCGTTTCGTTTTGTCCACCTCAAAAGTGTTTTGATTTTCAGTGATGTTTTTGATTTGTGTAGGGTGAATCATTTCGACCAAAGCCACTTCCCAATGGGCTTTGTGATTCAATTGGATGTCCTGAGCAACGTTCCCCGTTGACCTAAAGATAAGTAAGTAGGTTAATAATTCAGTGGCCTACCTTAAGTTAAACAAAACTTTAGCTCATATGTATTTGCTACCCAAACTTGTGCGCGGAAATTTGAAACTGCTGCGCGGCATTTTCTAATCAGCTGCGCGGCCGCGCAGCCACGCACCTTAGAGGGAACATTGGTCCTGAGGTAATTTGGCCGTGAAACAGCATAAAGTATTGTGGGGAAACACATCTATGGAACTATCACAGGCTAAAGTTAAGTAAAATTGGTTATTCATAATTTCCAGAGTTCTGCTGTCCGAGGGGTCACTCGAGGTCAGAGGAGTGTCTAAAAGAGCATTGTTGTTATTGTGACTGTTGGTAGGGTGACTGACGTTGGGCGCAAGACTCCCGTTGTTACCGTTAGAGTATTTCAGGGAAGGATTGGAGAGAAGGTAACCGTTCTAACTGCTCAGTAAAATGGTCCACAATTGTTTGTCTTCTTGTTGCAAACTCAAATTGGCAATGGCAACACCAATGACACAATACACCACAAAGAATTGGCAGAAAAAGACGATTTGTGTTTTAGGCACACGTTCTCCACACCACACCCACAAGGGATGCTTTTGTAGATCTTGCACAGAAGAACTCGCTGAAGGAGTGGTCACTGTGGTCGTTGAAGTTGTGTTGAAGGGCATGATGGTCACTTCTTTTTATAGTCGATGACTTGCGAAGCGTCGATCCAAGAGTCAAAACATGGTGGACATCCTTTCCAATGTAATTTGACTTCTTTGACACGACGTTTACCCAATTTTCGGGTTCTTTGATCGAGAATGCTTTTGATCTCGTACACTTTGTCTTCTTTTTTGGTCACGAGTTGTAACTCGGGCAAGTAGAACGTTCCTTTTAACACTTCCCCGTTTATGTCTTCCAATTTATAGACGGTAGGATGACGGCCACTCACTCGTCCAGGGATACGAAACAATTCGTTGGTCCAGTTGGGTAAGTAACCTTTGTCGAAAGTGCGTTTGGTTTTGCCAATGCGCACCCAGTCTCCCGTCGTCAACACTCCACCTTTCTTGGGGACTGCATCAGCCGGGGACGTACCAAATAGACGCTCAAAGACGGTCACCTTCTTGTCGGGAGTCACTTCTTGGGGGAACATCCGATGCTCCGATAGTAAGATTGGTTATACGCTTTGACCAGGTGCGGTAAGACGTCGATGAACTCGCGAGTGTGTTGATGCGCAAAATATTTTCACATGTGTTCTTTCAAGGTGCTTTGAAAACGATCCACGATGCTGGCTTTGGTTTCGGGATTCTCGGTGGTGAAAAACTGAATGTCTCGTTTCTTTACTTCTCTTTGGAAAGCTTGGTTCAGAAATTCGGTGCCTTTGTCGGTTTGCCATCGAAGAGGGTGACGACCACTTTCTTTCAACATCAGTTTGAGAGCTCGCACTAACTCAGTGCTTGATTTGGAAGTGAATGACACGACCCAGGCAAATTTCGAAAAGACGTCGATGACACAAAACAAATATTTGTAACCACGATTGTAGGGGGCCAAATGAGAGACAGCGGCTGAATCGGCTTGCTATTGATGATCTATGCCCTCCACTCGGGTGCTATTTCTGGAAAATTTTCGTCGAATGGGTTTGTGTAAGGTGTACGTGGTTTGTTCTTGTAACCATCGTTGCACTTGAGGTAAACAGACACGTTTGAGTCGGGTTTTGGTAGCACGATATAATTTCTGAACTCCTCCGTATTCTGCGGGATGGGATGGATCGTATAAAATGCTGACTAACAAATTCTCCATCATGACTTTGTTTAATAAGTCACCCACTGCTCACTGATGCTACTCTGGATGGGGTAAGGTGGTGGTTTGGAAACGGCTTTAGGTGTCCGAAGTGCCATGGGAGTAGAAGTCGAGGGTAATGGTGATAATGGGATGGCTTTTGTCTTGCTTTCTTTTTTCACTTCTGGTTTCCTTTCTTTCCTTCTCACTTCTGTTGAAGGAGTGGACATAATCTTTTTAACCCAAGCTTTGTTTTCTTCTCGTTGAGTGTTTTGAAAGACTTCTCGTGCCTCTTCTTCTTCAGGCATCGGGGGGGGGGGCGGGGCTGCGTCTGTCTTGGTCACTGGGGGTAGTGTTGGTGATGGACTTTTCATCAGGGTATTACAATCTTTCAGAGTCGGTCTAGCCGTTTCGTCTGAAGCTTTCTGTTGAAATAGTTGAAGTCGCTGCAATGCTTGACAGTACCGTTGCGATTTTTCCGTTTCTGACACATCGCTGCGATCCATCAACGATTGCAATTCGTGTTGTAACTGGGACATCTCGGTCAAATGAAGATTGGGAGGTAAATGCGGGGTACGTTGTTCTTGCCAATGATGGAATTCCATCCATCTTTTGTAAGGCACTAAAGTTAGTTTTCGTCCTTCCATCAGATTCCAAAGGTCACGTCTGAGATCTTTTGACCTCAGAGGTCCCTTTTATCTTCTTGGTCTTTTTAATCTTGAACTCATAAGTAAAACACCTCCCAAGAGTCCTCCCAGCATGGCTACCGCTATTCTTTTGACAACCGGACCTATCAGGGGTAATTGACGAATTGGGATGTTCTTTTAAACCATTTGGCGAAGAACGTGTCGATGTTTGGCGAAGCGTTCTTTCTGGCGTTTAGACAAAGGTATCTTTCCTTTCAAGATATTCAAACAACATTCGCACACGGTATCGATGATATCTTTGGAGGCTGTTTGAATGAGTTGTTTTCGCAAGGGTGGAGGGGCTTTGGACAGGACAGACAACACGTCCCAATGTTTGGCTAAACGTGGAGGCAGTCCTTTCGTTTCCTTTCCTTTTTTGGGAAGAGAGTGATAGTGGTGTACACATCTTCTAGGGGACATCTTTTTGGTTCAGGAGCAAAAATACACTGAAGTCCATCGCTTGACATGCGTCCTTTTATCTTATTTTTTACTGGTGGTAATACACCAGGAATACTTCTGAAACGCTGTGGCAACAAAACAGGCATAAAAATCTTCCCTTTTGGTTGCTCCTCTTTTTCTTTGGACGATGGGGTCTTTTCTGGGGTATACGTCGATGCTTGGCTAAGCATTTCTTCCGATGCGGGATCAAACGTCGAGACTGTCCTTTTCTTTTTCTTTTTCTTTTTCTTTTTGCACAGGAGAACGACGATGGTGATGGTGTGCACTTCTGCTGGGTGACATCATTGTTTGTTCCGAAGCACAAAAATACTGATACCCATCGTTTACCCCAGGTATTTTTTTATAGTGGAGACCCTCGCCACTGATTGTCGGTCCGTCGTATCATTTTCATGGCAGGCATCACTCAACGTTGAGAGGTTCGCAACGGACTAAATCGGGACAATTCTTGCTTGGATAAATCCAGTTAACTCTGTAGCATACCCGATCTCTCATGGACTTTGATTTTGGGGACAGATACTTTGTGAGCAACTGCTGCAGCAGCAAAAGAGGCGGAGGGTGTCAAGGCTGGAAGAGACGTTGCTGGAGATACGGGTTTCCATTTTTTCACCAAATTAGGAAAGACGCGTGTCAAAATGGGTTTGGCTGGCATCACCAGAGAAGTGGAAAAACCTGAGGCTACTGGAGACGTGGTCACCATCGCTGCAGGTCGTGGCTTGGGGATGTAAGGTTGCTTCCTGGCCGAAGTTCCTCTCTTGCGGGTAGAAGCTCTTTTCTAGTGTCTTTTATGTGGGCTTCTCTTTTTCTGGGGTTGGGAACCTGGTCTTGACACCACTGGTCTTTTTCTTCTGGGTACGTTTGGGTCAGAGAGTGGCTTTTTTCTTGGGGATGACTTTTGGGGCATTGGGATCCCATTTTAAGAGGAACCGAATGATGACACCTCCTAGAGAAACGCTACCTCCAGGTTTCAAAACGGTTTGCTTTCTGGTTTGAGTGTCGATGCGAGGATCTGCCAGTTACGTCAAGGCTACTTTGTTTCTTTCAAAACAGCGTTTTGTTCGATGATGGATGTGAATGATGCCTTGCAGTAATTGACGTGCTGTCACCGTAAACCTTAGTAAGATTTCTCTGAGACAGGCTTCTAAGACACGAGCACGTATTTGTGGATTTTTTTCGTGACTGATGTCCTACAAGGCACGAATCAATTTTTAATGGGAAAATGAGACTGAAGGGACGTCATGTTGACGATATGTGAGACAGACCAGTTTCCGAGGTTTTTATAGATATTTTTTTCAGTCGACGGGGACGTGTTCAAGACAGGCTCTCCGTCTTGGCACCAGTGGTGAAACAAATGGGTACGAAATCGCAAAAAATCGGGGGTAGTGGGTTTTAAATTCACGAGTAAATAGGCATGAGGGGTTTGAGTGGCATCGTCGTACGCATGAGTCAGCCAAGGAATTCCTAACTGTCTGGCTAACACTTGCACTTGCGATTTATCTCTAGGACTTTTAAACAAGCTACGTAATGAGCATTGAGACTGATGGTGCGATGGGCTTTACTTTCTTGAAACAAATTTTGGGTGATGTCAGTGACACTGGCATTACGACGATGTCCTTTGCGCTTTAACCAGTTTGATTTCTTCTTCGTCTTCTCCTAACATGTCGTCGAAGATGACTAGATGAGTTTGACTGGGGTCAGACACGCTCCCGTCGTCTCTGCGAGAAATACCTTCCACAAACGCGATGGAATCGCCTTGACTTTCTTGCAGGAGGCTGTACGCCGTTTGCCACTCTTTGCAACACCACACGATATGCTGAGGTGGACGATCGATCAAATGATTTTTATGTTCGATCAAACGCTTGACACATTCGGTCTTGCCTGAACCGCTTGGTGCAGCAATTAACATGTTAAAAGGATGGAGAAGTTACAAGGCCTCTCAACTAGCACTATCTAAGTTTTCGTCGATGACTTTGAAAGTGGAGGAAGAGGGAGCAGATACAGCAGAGGTAGCCATAGTGAATGGAATGTCACTTTTGAAACGAAAACAGACAAGAGTTTTTATACTTTTTCAGGACAGGTTTATTTCAAAATTTTTAAAATTGAACACGAAAGACAAAAATACATAAAAGCCAAATGGTTAAGTACAGCGATAAAATACACATCAAAACGATCAAAGTGGAATATAAACAAGTCACTGTACAACATTTTTTGTGACGAAGGTGTGGTGTCCAAGGGACAATGGGTAATGTTCTTAGAGTCTCTACACTTGCTACAGACACAGGGGCTCTACCGGAATGGTTTTTCGGGGATGTCCATGTCGATGACAGTCCTGTCCTGAATGTAATGGTTTTCTTCGGTGTCAGGTTTTTTCTGACACTGTGGCTAACACAGGTTTAAAAGTTACTTTTTTCATGATCACAAATCTTGTGCATAATTTGCCACTTCTTCTGTCTCGAAACCAAGACTTTTCCAATCACTTAGATCTTGCCAGTGAGGGTGTAAGTCACAAGCAACACACACACACACACACACATTTTCGTAAACATCTTCAGTGCCTAAAAGTTGCCGAATCTTTTTTTCCCGTAGAAGTCGAGAAGTATAGAGATGAAAGCGTAAGGCTTTTAACAGAATGAGTCTCTCGTGTACATTTAAAGGTACCAGCCTTACGTTTTTGGTGTTACTGTGAGGTACAGATCATAAAGAGCTCACAAGGAACCAGCTGGTAAACGATAACCCAGAAGGGAAGTCACTAAGACACATACCACACGACGTCCCAGATCCATTGGATACGGTTCTCGTAAAAAGTGTTGGTAAGCCGCCACAGTCTGAAGGGTATCATTGATTTCCTTCCAAGGCAATTGTTGTATCACTAATGATAAAGGTCGTGGCATGGTAGCATGTTTTATATCTCTTTTTGTACGAGGGAAATAAATGTTCTAAATTTTTCTGCTCCCACTGGTGAGGTGACACACCACAACTGAAGCACTTGACTTTATCACCTTCGCCCAAGTAGATAAATCCGACTCTTGCTAATTCTTCGAGGGAAGGTCCTCCCAGATATTTAGACCACTTTCCTTTGAACGTTTGGAATCGACTTTCAAAGTCGCAACATGCAGACAAGCGTACAGGAAACGAATATTCTTCTTTCACAGGTGCATTTCGATGAAGCGGTGGTAATACCAGCAGTAGTTGGCTCAGGCATGGATGACATCCGTTGGGTGGTAGCTGTACAGCAGTATGACGTTGAGGATGACATTGACAATGAAAACCAGTAAAGAGTCCACGATAACGAGTGGCATCGTTTCGCATCCGTCAGGTTTGACACGCACAGCATCACTATCCATGGTAGATTTTGTAGTAGTAGTAGTAGTAGTAGTAGTAGTAGTAGTAGTAGTAGTAGTAGTAGTAGTCATAGCGAAGTTCCCATGATGACCTGCTGAATCGCTGAGGTCACAACATATGGTATCACTGTCATCGCAAGTCAAAGCATCGCACTCTGCTTGAGATTCACCGAACTTGAATTGTGTCTGTTTGAAAAGATTCATCTTTCTCGCTTGGCAATGGTAGTCACAATGAACTATCGGTCTTGGACTTTTCCCTTTCTATATGCTGACCAATATCGACGTGTCCGAGAGGTAAAATGAAGTGATTGGGAGGTCGGACTCGCATCTGGTATACGATTTGATACAGTTTTTCCAAACGTCGACTGACAGTTTGGTGTGTGGCTAAACATACAATCTTGTGAGGCTCGTAGGTGATCACTTCAAAATGTTGATCCTTTCCAGACTGCAAGGCTTCTTTTAATACCCCAAAGATCACCACTTGACTGGTGCGATCATTGAAAGTCAATCCTTTCATTTTACACTCGGTGTGCACTTCTCCTTGTAGGTTACAGTATTCGCAGCAGTAATTTTTGGGACCGCCACTAGCAAAACTTAGAATCTTGTCTCGGGGTGCTCGTCCGTCCAGGCTCCTAAATGTTCTCCTTCGATGTCAGGGTGATGGTAACCCAGGCGATCGATGTACATGCAACTGTCCGTTTCAAAATACAGCACACGATCTCCTAACTGGTGTAAGGCTTCGTACAATTTTAAGCGAGCATGGGCTGTCACGTAGGCTGCAGTGATGACATTTCCAAATTCGTCAGCATTTACAAAGTCCAGTTCTTCTTCGTAATTGACCTGGATCAAGTCTTCACGAAGGACGCCCACGTGTTTCATGTATATGCTTTTGTCGTGAATCATTTGCAAGTAGCGGAAAGGTTCTGTCAAATACTCCGTCTTGGGTAAACACGGTCGTTGTGCCATTTTTCCCCACAAGAAATTTAACATCATTTGGCAAACGATCGTCGACCTTCGTTTTTCTCGATGTGATCTAAAGTGATGCCTTCCTGCTCCAAGTATTTGTCCTTGAATTTCTTTTGGTCTTCGGGAGTGTGACACAAGGAAGGATAGTCGCTGGCTTCTTGTTTCAGTTTCAAAAAGGCATCCACGTAGTCTGCGAAAATGCCTTTTGAGTCTCGTCGCCCTTGTGGTACTGTTCTGTCTTGGGAAAGTGGTAAATTTCGCACACTTCTAACAATTGGTATCTCAGCTCTAGAGCCTGTCAAGGCGCGTTCTTCCTGGGTGTGCTGACAAGGTTGGTCTTGGTTGCACGTTCGACACAAGTACGGCACAAGGGAAACATCAGTTTTCCTTGGCAATGGTGAGGTAAAACGGGATGGTACAAGTACGTGGGAGGCAAGACTTTACATTTAATCAATACTTCGTATTGTCGAATGTTGTCCAGGTCGATGTGTTCCGTCAGCAATTGTGGGTGCCCTGAGGAAAAGTGACAATATTTGCACACGTAAGGATACAGTGAACAAACGTCCAAGTATCTGATTTCTTCTCCTTTCTCCTCGTCGGCGTGGTACAGCAAACAGGTGGCATTCGTCTGTTCTCCGTACAAACTGTCCCGCGAGTTCAGAGGGTCCACCAGCTTGTAACTTTCCACGATGCGTTTAAACTCGGGGTCGGTTTTTCAAACGGTGATCGTACTCGTGTTCCCACATTTCCACGACTTGGTATCCTTGCTGTTCTAACTTTAAACGTCGCTGACAAGTGACCTCGTACAAGTCTTCCATGATACGTTGTAAAATCTGATTTTAGTTGTTCCCTTGAGGATAGCAGATCGGACATCCGTGAAATAAGCAACCGTTAAACTCGTACACGATCTTAGGGTTTTCTAAGCCCCATCCATCCACCGAATACGTTCCGATAGTCTTTTCCTCTCCTCCGTTTCGGGGGTGTTGGATCCATTTGTCTTCCTTGTCACACAAGTATTGTAGCTAGCGTAGAGCTTTGACCGAGTATTGACGTTTGATAAAATTTATCGTTCGAGGGCGTATGACAGACAGGGTCTTCTCGGGCATAAATCGTTTGCAGTACACTAAGGAACACGCTTTGACAATGGTGCAGGCTTTTTTCAAAGGATCGATCCCTCCGTACTTCATGAACAATTCTCAAAATTGTCCACACGATCGCCGTAAAATGTCCACGTCGGAAGGACAATACTTTAACATTTCTTCCTGAAAGTCGAAGGGGTCCGAGGCGTGAGATTGGTACCAAGCGTAGAATGCTTCTCGTTGTTCGGTGCGCATGCTGTCGGGGTCGTAGTATTGAGCATCAGGTAAATGGAGTAGAATGGCGTGTTGATTGGCTTCGGTATTGAAAAAGTGCGGAAAATAACCTTTGGCCATTTCTGTCAATCCAAATGTTTTAGGCGTTCGACTCAAAGGCATGGCCAAGTAACTCATCAAATCTTTAAACTGCACTTGCCCACTTGCATGGAAATCAGTTTGGCTCCGTTCAAAGTCCCTTTAGGGCGTTCGGTGCTTTGTTCGGTATAGTATTTCAGAAGAAACTGCCCATCGTATCCCGAGAAATTGTGAGCCATCACCGTGGCATACCGATGACAATCTCCGTAACCTTCGACGTCCTCTTGACTCTACGTCTCGTCAATAGGGTCTAAGATTCATTCTGCAAAATCGGCCACCGTGTTAGGTCCCCGAAAGAATTTTTTCACGTCCTCCAGGAATCTTGCTGAAGTGAGGGCAATGATTAAAGATAGGCTCTTGGATGCACTTCTCGCACGCTCGATGAGCCACGCAGAAATAAGGAATATGCATGCCAGTCTCTTGCATGCATTCGAAATCGAAAAAGATGAAATCCCCTTTCTTCTGGTCATCTTCTTCATCCTCCTGCTGTTGGGGCTGGTATTTTTTAATGTACCATTCGTGTTCCAAGACCACGATTTGGTGACAAATGTGACATCGTTTCTTTCCTGGACAAATGTGTGCCCTGGCATTATTGCTACGTATAACTTGTCCACAAGTAGGACACAGTCTCAGGAGTTGACAAGCACTTTTTTCTGTGGAGCTTTCGTTTTCAGATGTTGTTGGTAACAGGTTGGGATGATAAAACTGCGCTGACAAGCAGGGCAATGCACTCGTTGTTGTCGTTCGTCAAGACAGGGTTTAGAAGCCAAACATCCCTCACATTTCAATCCACAATGCTTGTGTTGCTTCGATTGTTATAGTCATGGTCACATTTATCACAATAATAACCGTATCCCAGGAATGCGATGATACTGGCAATGGCATCGAAATGTTCATCTTGATGATAGACGTGAATGTATTTTCCGTCTTTGAAATTTTTGCCTCGAAACAAGTGAGGTCCGCGCACTTCTTGAGGGAGTACTTTCAAGGTATTCCGTGGAGCTGAGACGTCTTGCAATTTTTGCATTTCAGGAATGCCACAGGGTGTGTCTTTAGATTGGCCAGCTTGCTGTAACAGGAGTTCTACTTCTCTTTGTTGTTTGGCTTGGTTCGATTTGTGAATAGTTTGCCAGGCTCTTTTCCATTCTGTCGTGTCGTTTTTGTCACCATTCGTTCGCCCCACCACAAAGGCAAGAGCTAAAAACATCTAGTCTTGAGGGTTGTTAATTCGGACGAGGCTACGCTTGATGCTGCGAAGGTCGTCCAGTAATAACACCTTTTGGCGTTGTCCAGTCCCTTTGTGAAGGGAAAGTTCGGTCATGTACAGTGTCGCTTTTCCATCGGTGATGTGAAACTGATCGTTGGATTGCTGCACATGTTGAATCTTCTCGATGATTTTGGAAGGTGTCAATTCTACTGGACTGCTAAACTCGACTCAAACAGGTGACTTCAAACTGTCGTGATAAATGGAAAGTCTCAAGCGATCTTATTCTTTGGCTTCACATTGTCGTTTTAGTGTGGTTAACAAAGAATGCCACAAATCGGTGATGAACTCTTCTGCTTTATCCAGCGGTACGTCTGACTTGAAATCTTTAAACTTCACCGTGCACATGAAGGCTGTGGTTCTAAATTTTCTAGAGGAGCGTTTATCCATCACTCGAATGTGGTAGTAGTTTTGAGGTGTTACTGGTGGTGAACTTTGGTTAGACGTAGATTCTCTATGTCTGGATTCTGGCTCACTTATGTCATCTTCGAAATCGATGGCATGGATCTGAGCCAAGACTTCACCTACTGTGCGAGACGATAGGTCATGTTTCTGCCTCTTACTTTCTTCTCCTTTCTTCACGAAATGATGCGACCGTTTCATCTTCATTGCAAATGGTCAAATGACTTCATTTTGAATGCCATGGTCCCCTATATATCAATGTAAGGTCAGTGTCTTCCCTATATAAAGGGTCAGTGTCTTCCCTCAAAGTACTCATTTCACTCTCAATCCTAGCAGAAAGATGGAAGAGCCAACACAGATCGAACTTCTGATCAGAGCTTTGCGAGGAATCATACGAAGGTTTCTTCAGAGAAGCCGACGTACTACTCCCCTCCTTTCGAGATAAAAGTCAAGATACTTGCTATATCTGTCAAAAGAAAGGGCATTGATCTTCTGAATGTCCACAATGTCAAAGCAAGACAAGCGTCAAAAGAGACAAAAGTCAAGATACCTGTTATCATGGTCAAGAGAAAGGACATTGGCCTTCAGACTGCCCTAAGAATCAACAGGAGAAGGAGGGAGTGAGGAGCTCCGAACAGAAAGAAGAGGTACCCTCCGTATAGGAAGAACCCAGACGCGTTCAGAAAGAGAAGAAAAGAAGACAGGAAGAAAGTGAGGAAGAAGAGGAAAAACCTGTGAGAGTTAAAAAAAATTCAAAAAATAGGAGAGTGAAAGGAAAAGAAGAAGAAGAATTAACATTTTAAAAGTGTTGTGTTGTGAAATTGGATTATAATTTGTAAGAGAGAATATAGCAGAAAGAAAAACGTAAGTGTCTCTTGGTTTTGATTTTTATAAGGACCTACACTTGTGCACTCACACACGTGCATCATGGGTATTTGATTTTAGTACACATTGAGTAGTCTCTTTTCGAGAGAGATGGGTGGTCCTGAAAAGAACCGTTGGGTGTTTGTTTTTTATTTTGTAATAAAAACAAAAACTCACGAACGGGAAGTAATGAGCTTTAACTGCCTTATCCCTTTGCCACGGCCAAGACCTACTTCTGGACCTGCTATTGTCGATGATTTGGTAGAGATCACTGGTGTTGGTATCTCAGGCGTAGTGGGACTATGAACAGGGTTGGAATGTTTGGCCGGGAATGTCTTTTTCTCTTGTGTCGTATTAGAGAAGTCTGATACATTTGCTTCAGACTCCTTAACTCTGCCAAAATGTCCAAGAGTAGCGTCACCGTTTGACTTTCACTGTCCTCCTTCTCACTTAGACCTTGTTTCTTCTCTGCTTCTTCCTGTCATTTTCTTCTTGCCTCTTCTTCTTCTCGCTGTTGCTGTTGAATGAGAAAGGCTTGTTCTACTTCTTTCTGCTGTTGCAAAAATTTCTCCAATTCGTCTTTCTGTCTCTGTTTAAAATTCTCGACGTATAGTAAGGAAGGAGAAAGCGGAGAAGGTACTGATACCGGAACAAATTCTTTTGAAGAGATAAAATCCGCTAAATCCCAATTAAAATCGTTCTCTTCCAGAAGTAGGATTGTGGTTGTTTTAGTAGCCACTGCTATGCCATCACTCCTCGTCTCCACAGCCGGTGCACCCCATAGGGTGCCGTCATGTTCTAATTCTGTCGCACTGATTCACTGCGCACAGACGCTAGCGCACTTATATAGGGAATATGACGTCACAGGCAACTCTTCGGATTGGAAGACAGACTCCGCACTGTGACTGAATTTTGTAACGCGTGTTAGGATTGGTGAAAGAACTCAATTCGTTTCGATCCGCTCTTCCATTATAAATAACCGCGGTTCATCTCATTCCATTCATCTCTTCTCGTCACAAGATGTGGACTAACGTAGATGTGGACTACCCTAGAATCGTCTACCCTCCTATCGTCAATACTGTTCCACCCGGACTATCCCATGTATGTCAGATCATCATGGGCAATTGCCCAGATCACCGACACAGCCATTTGGAAAGGAAGGATCTATGTGGAGAGGCAAGACTGTCTGAAGCAAGTCTTAATCTACAGTCCAGAGGTCAAACGAAGTTTGAGGTAGAGAAGAAGATCCATGCGATGTCCTCTATGTTAACTGAAAGGTGTTAACAAAATAAACAAAGGACCTTTTCAGGGCCACTCCATTGCCTCGAAAAGATATATATTCTCTCTTTGCCATGTTGATGTATTTGTTTGTTTATATATGTCTCTGTCTGTATCTCTGACCCTGTCTCTCACCCTGTCTCTAACCATGTCTCTATGGGTATGTCTCTATTTGTCCCTAGAGTAGCGCGTATTCCCCAGTGTCCAGCACCGTGACGTCATCCATGTTCAATTCCTATTGTCCGTATATAGTCCCTTCCATGTTAAATTTCCCTTGTCCGTATATCGTCCAATCCATGTTAAATTTCCCTTGTCTGTATATCGTCCCATCCATGTTAAAATTTCCCTTGTTCGTATATCGTCCCATCCATGTTAAATCTCCCTTGTCCGTATGTAGTCTCCCCTCCCATGTTAAATTCCCATTGTCCGTATATTGCAAACACCTTTTTTTAACAATAAAGTCCCATTGTCCGTATATCGTCTCCCTTCACTACTCACGTGGACAATCCAGTTTGGCCATTTTTTATATAAATCGCATTCCGTCAGAAAGTTCCAGAATTTCTCTTGTGGTACATCGTTATGCACTACTCTATCCAGTTTACATCAAAATATTTCTGACTCAGTGGGTGGAAGTCAAAACACTGGGCAGGAATTCAATTATCACTCTACAATTAGCACGTCAACTTCAAGAAGCCTAGAACCTAGGAGTGAAATTACAAACAACAGTGGATACCGCAAAATGACCTGCAAAAACATTTCATGCATTGTATGTCAGAAGCGTGGAGCCAGCAAGCCAATATACCCTTTTCCATATCCTTCAGTCTACTGTCTTGATGCTTGCATACACAGGTGCCATTATCTAGTTAACAGTTTATTTGCATATTATTTTGGTTAGTTGTTTTTGACATAAATATTTTTGCAAAAAGTGGATGATTTTCATTTTTAAAGCATTATCCTTATTTTTGTTGACTAACTTAAAAGTATGCCACTTCAACCCTAACATTTGTAAATTATGGGAAAGAATGGACCCCACATCCGAGTATTACTTGAAATAGGATGGTAGAATGGCATAATGAATACCATATAATGCTGGAAGGGTTCAATACCCACCCATTATGTAACCTCTGTACATAATCCACATTTGTATCCAGCCCGGATTTGGTTGACAAGAAACATAATTTATTGGAAGAATAAGAAGAACAAACACGGCCAACGCTGAATTTTATAGGAATAAGATCAGACAGTGGGACAATAGTGAATTCTTTTCTTTTTCATTTCTCTCTTTCAGGTAGCACGTACTGTTAATATCTGACCTGAAAATGAGATCTTGAGATTTCAATGGTATTCCACATATGCTAAACAGCCATTCAAAATAATGCTGGGATGACAGGTATATTTTCATTGTTCATCCATCAAAATGGGACTTAGCTAAAGCGATGTTATTTTAATCACTTAAGATGCATTCATCACAATAATATAAGAATAAATATGTACTATAGACATAGTCGATTCCACAAATTTTTATTTAGTTGGAAAGTGTTGTTACTAGATTATGGAACGTAATTGTGGTTTTCTTCTTAAAGTTCATGCAAACTCAAAACATCAAAGACGTTCTTTTATATTTAAAGTGGGCTGCGGCAGAAGAAACCAGCAACGACAAAAGGTATGGACGCTGGCATCTAGCAGTGAAGAACTATTACGGTTCATAAATATCTCTCCTTCAAGAATAGGAAAAACTCAAATACGACAGGGATAATTTGTATTTGGCATTGAGGAGAAACGTTTAAACCTTCGCACGAGTTCCAAAATTTATAAAATGATCACAAAATTACTTTAAAAATAAAGCTTGAGATTGTAATAAATGTATGTTTGAGGTGAATTAGAGGACAATTTAAACAGTAACTAGGAGCAGGAGTTACCAAATCAACATGTTTTCCCTCCAGTTTTGAAAAGTCTTCGGCTTAGCCATAAGAGGCTCGGCCAGCATGTTCAAAGTGAACTAACTTGACTTTTGCCAGAATTGCTATATTTAAGGCACAGTATGCGAAGACAAATGGGTTTTAAAATGCCACAACAACTGCTATGTATGTGCATCAACATGGTTAATAATATTAAAAAGGAGATATTGGTTTTAGCAAAGGATATGGCTTGTCCAAAATTACACATATTTTTGTTATCATCGCATCCCTTTTTTCTACTGTATCGAACGTAAGTCTGGATATTTATACTTTATTAAATGTGTACTTTACACAGCACTGCGTCATGTGCCCTACATGTTATGCCGTCTCCCTGTTTGCTTGTAGTTATTTACGACAAATCACTACAACAGTGGCTATATGGTCCCAACTAAAAGTAGATGTAAAGTAAACAATATAAAATACAAAAACTTGACAAATCGTATCATTCTGTGAAATGGATCTACAGCAAAATTAAAAGGTTACGACTCTATGGTCTTATACTAAGTAACAAAAAGAATCAAAACCATCAAGTTTAATAAAAATCAACAAATAATTAAATTATCTAAGTACTATAATGAAAATTTAAGAGAAACTTACAGTTTTGCGAATGAAATCAGAAATAATCATAAAATTTCCATCACAAGTCGAAACATATCGAGCGTTAAAACCCTAAAAACATGACTAAATTTTTTTGCATAAATCGCATTCCCTTAATAAGTTAAAGATTATGGGAATCAAATATATAAATATTTTTGATCAAATAAAAATTGCCTTGATCCTGATATTACTGAAAATCCTGGAGACGATCATTCAGGGCAACTCATGAAACAGCACGTGTTGGGAGTTCTAGCCAATGAGTTTAGGAACAAAAATAGCTTTGCGCTTAACAACATGGAGGACCAGTTCACACTTAGATCAGCACGCTCCATTGAAAGTGTTTTAATGCCGTCATTAGCGGGTGAAATACGTATCGGTGCAGATGATTTATAACAAAAGAGGATGAAATTACTTGATGTTGTTCCGAGAATATGTTGTAACAGTACTGTGATAGTTTTCCTGGAATCATCTAAGGTGAAGGGTCATAATATTGTCAGATTATTTTGCATTATGGTTTATTAGCTATACTAAGGTGTGCATGTACGAAAGCGTCTCTGGGGTGCTATTGTGTCAATTTATAAATTTATATTGCGTAACGTGCGCTAATATATCTCAAATGTAATTTTGATGCAATCGGAAAACGTTAGTCATGTCTCTGAAATTTCATTTAATGTATCAACGAAGAGGAAATGTGTCGTTGGTTTTGAGTGGCAGTCGAAGATAAGCTTTCGATACAAGGTTGATATATGAGGATTTAATTTAATTTTACTGGATGTTGACTAAATATTACACCGTTTCTTCTTCCTGTTTGGTATCATAACAGGAAATCTAAACGTAAAATACAAGACATTGTCGATAATTTTGCCTCATGTTTGCGGTGTGGGACGCATTTGGTGTATTTCGTTTAATAAGAAATTATTAGAACCAAAATGATATGTTTGTGTTATTTTAATTTAGTATAAAACAAGTGATAAAATACAAGCAAAACAGATTAGAATGTTTATAGTAAATTGTGATATTAAAGATTTTTATAAATTTGAAAGTCGCGTCTCATTTATTTTTGCCTGACATGCTTATTTTCAGTCCCTAAAATTTTAGTGAGTGTACCTAATTTTTGCAACCAAGGGCAGATATAAGATCTATTTTCCATACTGTAAATAGGTAGTGTGTCTGTATTTTATTAGCATTTAAAAACAATGATTGTTCAGTGTTACTAGTGGTTATTAATAGCACATTTTTATATGCTCTATGTTGCTGATAATAAATTCAAACAACACATCAGACGATCGGTATTATTATTATTATTATTATTATTATTATTATTATTATTTCATAATATTAGTATTTGGTCCAATGAAAAGAAACTATTTACTAATTGGACCTGGTTTGAAAGATTATTTGTAAAGACATTCCGATTAAATCCTAAACAGGGGAATACAAGTTGCAGTCGTTGTATGTGTGCTGAACTGGGGGATCGAATATGCAGTCGTTGTATGTGTGCTGAACTGGGGGATCGAATATGCAGTCGTTGTATGTGTGCTGAACTGGGGGATCGAATATGCAGTCGTTGTATGTGTGCTGAACTGGGGGATCGAATATGCAGTCGTTTTAGGCGTACTGATCAATATGAATTTGAATTCCATTATCATGCACGAATCATGCCGTGGCTTTTCGGGTGTATTCAGCATCTAAGTAGGGGAATTTATTTTGTCATGTTTGCGATAAAAAAAGAGTCGAATTTATGATTCAAAGAATGAGGGTTTAGAAAACAAATCTTCTTTAAAACGAAGCATCCATGTATTATTGCGCTGCAAGCTTCTTCCGTGTTTTGCAATGAAAGCGTTTTTTTTTCTGTGTCCAACCAGTTGAGCTCGTCAGCAAGGTACATGCTAGTCGTTACTAACGTCTCGTTACCAAGGCACATATTAGTCGTCGCCCACCTCATGGCATGCCACTTCGACAAGAAATAGCTAAAGATGCTCTATCAAAATTTGGACTCAACTATTAAAAGTGCAAATTAACAGATCAGAGTTCCAAAAGTGTCTAGTTATAAATCCATGGCCATAAGTTAAATCGTACAGAGAAGATATATATTCCGTTATAGAAATCCGCACACAATTAATGACGCAGTATTTGTTTTATATTTGCGTCACACTTCTTGCACAAAGTTGTATACACTGTCTCTTAACAAACGATCAGCATCAAACCAAAGTTAAATAGTTTGCATTATATCCGAGTCTGTGTGTTGATTTAATGTGGCAATTGTTTTACCCAGTTCACGAAAATGTTGGGCCTTCAAAATCTAAACATAAGTTGCTCAACCAAGATTCTCAGCGCAAACTCACTTTATTGTGAAAAATAAGACGAAATATCGGTGATCGTCAATAAATACTTACTAATCACAATATAAATTTAAAATTTTAACGACGATCTATAGAGGCTACAAAGAAGGAAGGTTATGGAATTTTTTTTATTGTTCCTTAAATTTAAAAATGATATTGAATAATGAAACCTTATCACTGTTTAGGCTAAAACGAATTAATTTCAAAGTTTGGACGAAACTGGAGACTTTCTGGAACGCTGAAATGAGATTTATCATATTCTTTATTTTTCTCAGAATTAAAAAGGATTTATTAATACTTCAATGAGTAGCATCACATTCATATTATAACATTAGAGTAGATTTGAACGTGATTGTTGTGCTTTAAAGTCTCACATAAGTTAAGTTGTGATGAGCTTGTTTTAAGCTTGTCTTTCTGGGTTATTTTTTAAATTGTTAAGAAAAACATCAAATCCTTCAGTATAAAAATAAACAACAAAATCATCTAGACTGAAGTAGAGACCGAAGGAGTGTGCTCTACAGGAATCTTAACAATCAAGCATTTTCTATATTCAATTACCAGAATCATCTCCTCCACCAACACGGGAAGCAGCCCATTGCAAACCGGCAACCTCCATTAATTGCCACATAGGACACGTAGGACGATGCAAAGGGTCTATTCACCACCCCTGGGAAGGCTTGTGGGTAAATAGGTATAAATTCGAAGGTTATAACTTCCGTATCTAATACCCGTATTTTGTGTGTGACTATATATGAATTAAAAATTAATGTTTAATATGGTGATAACATATTTAATTTTACGACGTAAGCTAATTAGTACGAGTCAAAAGTTCAATTTTGACATTCGTCTATTTCGACTTGAATTAAGTTTCGTGTTTTCAAGAAGTGTTGAAAAGACTTACTTTTTTTAATACATAGTAAGTCATCTTTTTATCTTAAAGATTTCAGGCGAAACTCTTTTCTCAGTCATCATATTATGAAAATTGTTGTTTACAGAGAATCATAGAAAAGAAAAACAATTTACAATGCTTTTTATGATTGACAAGGTGTGCTGGTACTCGTGGTACCATTAAGGCGTATATATGCTTTTGTTTATAGTGTTGTAAAACTAAGTATGAATGATAATTTAAACGACAATTGTGCTCAAATAAAATAGTTCTCTCTACTTCCCTTTCGGTATTTAAAGTAGCTGGAAAAATACACGTTTTCTTGTGGGAGCTTTTCGTACCAGATGATAGCGGAGTTGATCAAGATTGGTACAGCGACATCAAGCTGACACAAGTGTCACGTTGAAAATCAGTATAAATTAGGATTAGTTTTTATCTTCGGGTTTTCGCTCCGTGATATAAATGACCTATGCATAAGATTAGGTACTATAATATCCCAAAGAAATCAATATTTCACATTGTCATTAGGATCGACTTAAATATAATACACGTACGCATATCGTACGCGAGATATTAACAGTCTTGGTGTATTAATACAATTATCAGTTGGATAGAAAAGTCATTTCTTGGAGCCCAAACCTGCGATGCTGTAGCTTCTAACTATTAATCTGGACATAATCTCTGTTAAGTCGTTTCATATTAATCTTTTCAATTAAGTAGAGCAATATCAACATATAATAATAGCATAATGCTTTGTTATGATATAATATGTCAGGTCTATGAAATCAGATCGTCATTAAACGCTATTATTTTATTTTACAAATGTTCTATTTGTTTCTATATTTGCAATATAGCGTGCTTAAAAATAATTGATCTAATTAAGAGCTGATCATTGGCATATATGATCACGCGAGATTCCAAGCGAGAAATCACTGTACCTTTTAGGCAATGTTTGTTTAGAGTCGACATCTAGGCATAGAAAATCGGATATCCGGCGAATCACTAAAAGGTAATGGAGAACCAAAAAGTTGACATGTCATGGCACCCGAATTAAGATTATGGATTTATAATATTACAAATAGATGCCAGGTGACCCCATCAATCTGACCTGTTCAAAGACAAAATTCCTTTATTCCAGACTGAATTATCAAACGTTCAAACAAATGTAACCACTTATCCATCATTTGGGTGGGAAATATATGTTTCAACATGCATGTTTTAATAGTCAAAATTAAAATTTGCCATATTGTCCCAGAAGGAACAATAACTCTTGTTTAAAGACAATAATACAAATTCTGAAAAGACTTTGTAATTTTAGATTACTTTATATTGATTTGTTTAACATCTGGGCATCGAAAATTTTGATCAAACATTGAAAGTTGTATCTCCTTTAACATCAAATACCTGAACAAGAAAGATTATTACACGATATTTAAATAACATTGTAAAGTATGTCCAGCTGTCCCTTCGTCTTTGCTGCTTTTTAAATATAGGCCTGTCCATTAAATATGAATGTCCCCTTGCAAATATTTTACAATAGTGGTCACACATCACACGTATTTATTTACCATGAAATATTGACTTAAGCAACTAATTTCATGTGATTAAATGTAGGTAGGATATAGAGGTGTATGATGGTTGCCAAAAGAAATTAATATCTTCTCTCCACTTCATCTGAGACACCTACATTCGATTTATTTAACCATACTACAAAAATATACATTATAATGTCTTTTTAATTTTCAAACTTATTGACAAAATGCATTGAAATCTTAACTATAATTATTAATATGAATCAGAATGGTCAATGATATACATGTTGATGTAGCATGTATTACTGTTTGCAATCAGATGGTGGATTTGCTTGCTCCTTTATCTCATTACCTGTTAGCGCTGTTCATGGTTCTTGCAAATATATATATCTAGCTTATCATGTACTGAAAAATGGCGATAAATCCACCAAAGCGAATCAAACCTTTATGAATAGGTTGAAACCTACGGCACAGCCTGTTTCGAAAATATCAGACGCTTGTCTATATATACGAAGTGAAGTCATGTTTATTGTTGTCAAACTAACACTTATGGATTGTATTGTATTGCCATAGCCGAACAAACACATTACCACACCTTGCTGACAATGGCTGGCCATCCGAGTTACAAAGACACTGTCAGATGTTTATTTGTTGGCCTCCAACGTGTCCTATCAGAAATATAATGTACGTACGTATTTCATCTTCTGGTGTTTAATGGTACCACGGCATAAAACTGGCTAAATGGTGCAAATTAGAAGTACTACAATATAAAATATAAATATATAAAAATTATGTGATACGTATATATATATATATATATATATATATATATATATATATATATATAGAGAGAGAGAGAGAGAGAGAGAGAGAGAGAGAGAGCATGACCATAAAGAGACTTCACTGAGTTCCCATTTAAACAAATGATGATTACACAGGGTGGAAAATGTCACACTGGACAGTTTGGACACTGGCACAAAACACAGTCTGGTCGGGGTTTGACCTAAAGACGTATGAATGAGTCAGGGATAGCGATAGTGCCACCTCATCTCAAAGATTTGTTCTAATTGAGGAATGGCAATCTCGAATGATGTGATCGAAGTTTTGAAGCCTGTTTGTGAAATTTTAATTCCACGTATTTAAGGACACACTGATTAATATAATAGTTGAAGCCATACTAGACTGACTTCCATTTGGAAACGGTGGACTGCAGAACGCTTTCTGTGATTTATCTGCCCTTTCATCTCCCTTAAAACCTGTGTGACTAGGCTGCCAACAGTACAAATCATTTGTCCAAATTATGTGAGCAAATCTTAAAATTTTGTCAGATCTGAAATGTCCAGTGGTTGTCAAAATTCCGATTTACAAGGCTTACGGCGTGCAAAGTGAATCCAAACAGATTTCTCTCTTGGAAGGTTTGAGTGCAGTTCAAAGATTTGAGTATGCCTGTAATTTCAGTGTACAAATTGGGGCTTTATCTGGTAACCAGGTGGAGATGTTTCCACGGGGTGTTGCGACAGCAGCTCCAAAAATTGTCTCCATCTTTCAAATGGTACGTACACACGAACGTACAGTCCCGATAGGAGGTTCTGACTATATTGAGCGTCCTCTTGAAAATGAGTATTGGGCGAAGACGTTTTGAATTCTTTATAGATCACGTTATTTTCGGTGGTTTTGATAACTACTGCAATGATTTGGGAATATTGAATTTTACAATATTTCAAAAGTGCTTTTTGCTGTCATAGGTGTGAACAAATTTGTATGCAAAAGGTGGAACGAAATTAGATATATAAGCGTACAAAGGTTTGTTGTTTGGGCTTAGAAACTAAATCATACGAGGGATTAGCTGGATCAGAGCTTAGTTTGGTAGTATATTGTAGAGTCAATTTCGTTCATCTGAGATTAAGTGATGGCTCGTTTGCCTCAACATAAAGGCTTTCTGAAGGGGAAGTTCTAAATTCTTGGTCGTGTATTGAATCAAAACTATGCAGGTAAAACTTACAAGCTGATCCGCACACAGTCGAATCAGTCACGTTACGAGCTTACTAATGACCTGTATAACCAGATGACGACCTTTCAATCTACTTCCAAATCTGTATTTCCCACGACTCTTATTAAATCCACAGGCATGTTTACTTTTCTCAATGGCTGTCTAATAAGCAGAAGGTAAGTTAATTTACTGTTCAAAAAAAGCTCTACTTATTTGCTCTCCTCCATAGCAGGAATAAAGTAGCAGTCGAGATAGAGCTTTCGATCTCGAATTCGATGTGATCAACATAAGAGCATACAGTTTTAGATTTCGTAACGCTCAACCCGTTCTTTGCTATCCATTTCTGAACTCCGTTTATGCTTACTTTTAGTTGTCGTTTAATTGTGTGCATATACATTCTCTATTGCTGACAGATGATCGGTCATTTACTGGACTAAGGCATTTCACAATGATTTTAAGTTTGATGTTGAATAGGGTGACTGATAATATTTTCCCCTATGTACATCCATCTCCTAAAAAGACCTTGTTAAAGGGGTGGTGCTTACCATAATTCTGAAATTTATATCTTTCAAAGAATGTGAGATAAAGTTGGATAGGCGCCTCCTCTGACGTAGGTCATGCATTATGCCATAATTCCATTTGATATCATAAGTTTTCTCCGAAAATTATGTGACTATATGATCTTATGTATTAAGGCGTCTCTAACAAATGCGTCAAGTCTGACAAGATCTCTTATGTGCTACTCTGGCGCCAGAATCCGCATTTAACGTCTGATAAACGTTTGCTGGGCTCGATATACCAGAAGAGATTGTCATTCATCAGCCGTTCCATGATATTGCGAATACGTCTTCGTAATGACATGGGACGATAGTTGGAAGAGTCGGTTAGGTCCTTTCCAGGTTAAAGTTCTGGTATCACAGGACGCCGTAAGGTTCCCAAATGTTACTGAAAATGTTGAGTAGTTTATTGACATCTGTTTCAAACTTTCATAGTAGATTTCATCTGGTCCTGCTGAAGTGTTTTTGGCTTCGTAAACGGAATCTTGTTGTTCTCTGTTAGAGAAAGGCTTATTGTAATCTTCAGCATTAACAGTTTCCTATATTATAGGAATCTGTTCTTTTAGGTTTTATAAACGCCGGCAGTTTGTGATTACTCTCTTTTCGGGAAAGTTTTGATAGTGTTAAAGTTAATGGATTTGAGACTTCCGGTACGGTTGTGACGATTTCATATTTAATTGTTTGATATAACTGCTTTTCTTCCCCCATGATGTTTTCTATAATGATTTGTTGAAGAATTTAGCCTAGAGAGATGGGATCCGCACGTGTTTATCTTGCTCTGTCTCATGGCACAATGACGTTTAGCTCAATGTGTACAGTATTTATGGAGATATTCAATATTGGATTGGCACTGAATTGTTTAACGACTTTTTTCAGTTCCCTGATGGCGCAATTGCAAGGATCATCAAACCATGATTTATTCGTACGTTTAGGAATTGCCAAAAGTTTTTGGCATTGTGTCCCAAGCAACACCACTGTGTATATTTGTAAACAGCGGTACTAGATCCGCTACATTGTCAAAATTATTAGCTGTCAAATTTGACTCGCAGAGAGAGAGAGAGAGAGAGAGAGAGAGAGAGAGAGAGAGAGAGAGAAATGTTTCCAAATTCGCCTTGTTTAATTTACATCTGTGACTGCGGAATATGGGTTTTGTAAATAGTACTTCTTGTGTATATTGGAATGTTGTCACCACCACAGAAGTTGTCTTCAGCTTGTAAAGAGGGGTCAAGTAAAAGAGATGGAATACTGTTGGTTAGATCTAAAGAATCGCAGGATCCTGTGACAGGGTGCGGGTTGGTATATGACTTATTTAAAAAATCAACAATTGTATTTTGAAACAAAGTCACGAATTTTCTCTCCTCCCTCTTTGTTATCTTTACTGTCAGGCCCGGAGGTTTCCGGCGACAGTTTAAGTCGCCAAATAAAACAAAACGTGCTGGTAGCTTTAAATAAAACGGTCAAAATTTGATTGAATGACTGATTGATTGATTGATTGATTTTAATGTTGGGAGTAAAAGATATTCAGCAAAGTGTAATAGTTTGTGTATTTACACACGAACAGATATACTTGTAAAGTAGTATTTAGATGAATTTATCTGAAAGTTTTTGCTATTTACCATGCGTGACACTCCTCCAGTGCATTATCGATATTTCCTGAAAATCTGGATGTTGTAAATTTTTTAAGATTAATTGTATCGCTTTCTACAAATATATTTCCTCATTTTCTTTAGTTAGAAGACTATTTTCACTAATATTTGTCTTTAAACCTCGGCGAGTATTTATTATGGTATCAAACTTATTTACGGACGTGATAAGGAGTGGGACTTCTAGGAGGTTTTCCTAGCACGGTATCAGGGAGCTCCCCAATGTTTTCAGATACTATCAAAGGTCAAGTAATTTTTTAACTCTCTGCTTGGCTCACACCATGTATTTCTACTAGTACCACCGGTTTCCAATTCATTTCGTGGATCAAATGTAATCGGTTTCTCAGAAGTAGAGTTGGATATCTTATGTGTTACGTTAAATTTATGACCAAGATGGCCAATGGTTTGCTGCGCTTTTCATGAGCTGAACTTAACTAGTTTTTCGCTTGTCGCATCCGGGTCTTGTTTGCTGCACTTTCTTATCGATTTTTGTTGTCTACTTCACTGTCTATGTCGTTGGATGAATCCACATGTTTTGGAGGTGTCACGATATTCAACATTGTTCAGCATCTGGCCATGTGATGTCTGTCTGAACCTTTCCTCGAAAGTTTCTTCTCCACTTTCACTGTGCGTAGGATTTATTGCCTGCGTGAAGTGCAACTTTGACTTCCACAACTTTCCGGACCTGAGGAAACTTCTTTAGTTTCTCCTGTTCCACGCATTCGATGTCGCTGAGTTTCCATTTAGAGCAGTTTCTACATGACGTGAAATGTACTTCCTGGCAATTCGTACAATATACTTTCTCTAAACAGACCAAGTCCACCCTGATCCTCTTCCACACAGCTGTAGTAAATTGGTTTTCCCTTGCAGCCATCTTTGTGGTAACCATATTTTTTCACAGTTAAAGCACTGCAGAGGAATATAAATGAACAGGTTCATAGGGATGTACAAAATCTTTACCTTAGCTATAGCATATGTTATGTTAAACTTATATATTTATTCTCTACATATATTATTACAGCTTCGCACTGCAATCGGTTTCATCATCAGGTGGTAATCCCCTTTCCTAAAGCGTTTTGTTTGGGGAGGGGGATTGACCCTGACCCAATACACTTTCGAGGGGTGCGCCAACTAAGCTCAGGCCGGAACCGATTAGCTTTTTATTGTCCCTGACTCTTCCGCCTAAGGCTTCTTGTGCCTGTTTGCCAAACTTGATGACTAACTTCCTTCGGCTAGCCCCTGTAATCCTGATGACTCCCAGGGCCCCCTTCATTCTAGCTTCTCATGGTACCGTCATTTCCAACAAAATCACCAATTTGGTAGTTCTTGATCACAGGTAAGAAGTTGGTGTTAAAGATGTCTCTTGGGAACTTCATCTGTCCTTAAACCGCAGCATGTAATTCCCCGATCCAGCGCTGTTGTTAAGATGCTTCTTGCTTCAGTCTTTTGTTTCTCAACGCTTTTCTCAAGCCGATGAACTTTGGACCACGTTTCACTTGCTGTTTCTATCTCCTGGCTATATCCATGCTGGCAGCAATCTCAACAAGCATTTGGCCATCGCTCCAATGATAACTACTGTATGTTAAAGTGAAATTGCAGGATGACAGTACGTGCTCAAACTTTTTAAGTCTCCCACAAAGTTTATAGTCTGGATCAACAGTTAATCACCATGTCTTTAGGTTTCTTGGTGTAGGGTGAACATCATACACTGAGCGTAAGAGGTAGCTGATTTTCTGGGCATCAACTATCCAAATGTCACTCAAAGATAGTTTTTGACTTGCCTGTATTCCTCTTCTGCAAGTCATACTTCTTTCTGGCCCATGGCTTGCTTCTCTTTGATGCTCGCTGCTTGCCATAATGTACATTTGTTTGATCTCGACTTCCCAGCCCGAAACATCCTGTTGATACTGTGCCTACCATGTCGTTGTATCTCAGTCTGGATTCTTCTTCTTCAACTGCCTTTGCAGCCACCCACTTCCTACCTGTCCGTACTTCCACTGCAACCTCTTTCACCATCTCATCTGCACTGTCTTCAGGACCAAACTTCTTGACGTTAGATGATTTGAATTTCATCCTGACCAGTTATTCAGGTCTCCAATATCTTCTAATATCCATCTATCTTCTGGTTCTGACTTAGATGTAATTGTCATATCATCCATGAAGCTCTTATAGGAGGCTGTCGAAATTCCAGATGACATAATTAGTCCTCGGCTCATCTTCTCTGCTTAATTCACGAGTAGATTCACTGAAGCTAAACATAGTACCACTGAAAGGGTACATCTAGTTATAATGTCAATTTCTAATCTCTGTCATACTTTTGTGTTGTCCGACAATGGTGAAGATCATTTTGAAGTTATCGACGATATATTGAAGCATGTATCTGTACTTCTCTGGTACGTGATATGTCTATAGAGTCTGGTTCACCAACATGCATTGGCGAGATCAAACCACAACACTGTTTGATCGCCTTTGTTTTCCTTGACATCCTGGATGATCTTATTAGTTAAGACACTTGTGTGCTCAAGGCAACCAGGCACTCCTGGAATTCCACCTTTCTGAACTGAAGCATCGATGTGCTTATGTTCTTTTTTAAGTTCTCTGCTCTTTTCACTGTCTTCAGCATTTCACGTAAGTTATCACTAAGGTCTATAAACCCCTTTTCACTTCACCCACTGCACTGAGATTCCTTCTTATCAGACTTCGCAGCTCTGCTCTTATATTTGCAATCTCGGGAGTCCACGGTTTTCTTTTGGCAATGTATTTCTCTGCTTCTTTTCTTCTATCCCAAACCGATCTTTTCCCATATTGTACATAATGATGCCCGTGACTTTTCCTTTCTACCAACACTTCCTTCCTATGTTACGTCCAATAGTTGGTCTGCATCCTCATTAAACTGTCTCCATGTTGTTATCGCTGCTGTTGCCTAGTGGTTAGAGAGTCTACCTCGGATGCGGAAGGTCGCGCGTTCTAACCCCGGCCGAGTCATACCAAAGACATACAAATGGTTCTAACAGCTGCCTCGCTAGACGCTCAGCATTAAGAGGTTAGTGTTAGGACTGGTCGGCCTGGTGTCAGGATAATGTGATTGGGTGGGACAACATGCTTTATGCTTGCGGCATGATGCCCCAGTGCTAGACATCACTATAAACTGCCACACAGCAGACATCGTAGCGATATGACTGAAAAATTGTTAAAGCTACGTTAAAAATCTAAATCACACACACACACACACACACACACACACACGCTCTCTCTATGCTGTTTTGTTTGAACCCACAGACCATTTTACTCTTTGTATCTGTCTACAATCCCTCTTGTTTACTGTTACAAAATCTTTCCTTAGTATCCAGCTGCAGTCTCCCGCTCAAATCTGTCGAAGCATCTATATTCTTCCCCTCACTGTTGAACTTGTTTTCATCCTCTAGTCCTTGGAGGTGCTGGACCCTATGGCGTGTAGCTTGAGCCATCTCCTCTTTCGTCTCACCAGGTTGCCATGTGTGTTGTACTAGATTCAGGAGTGGAGGACGACCCATCTTGGTACGGTGAATTTTAAGGCCCACACCTCTCGTGTTTACATGTTTTGCCACAACTGTTAACTCTGGATGTGTCCGTATTCTGGTTCGTTGTCCGTTGACCAAGCGTGTTCGTATCCGTTTTCTGTCCGTTCGGTCGATCGTCTTGGCCCGCTTTCGCACGACCTTGGGAGTATCTCATAACGTATATATCCATAGCGATGCTGTAGGTTTCTCCTTCACAGGAGTTATTCTCTGACTAACAAGACAATCATTCACCTGTTCACGGACTTTCCCTATTATCAGCAGTCTCTCTTTCTCTTGCCATTCTGTTCACGGGTTTCCAATTAGTCTTTCCTAATAGTCACTGGAGTCTCCAGATATGGCAATATATCAATACTCTTTTGCACTCCAGTGGGTTTCATCGTCAGGTGTAGATCCTCTGCCCTAGAGAGTTTCGGAGCTAACCGGAAACAATTGTATCAAGAGTGAGGCCAATCCGTTCCTACAGCTCATTCAGATATCCTGTTCCAGATTTCGTAGAAAACGTTGTTTTTTAGCTGGTAGAAACAGAGAACTAGATTGTAATCGATGGCTACATTGCTCACTAGTCTCCAGATGGTATCGCGAACATTATCATGCGGGAAAATAATGTGATATTAGCCACTTTTGTAAATGAAGATCTTTCTTGCTATCGTTCTTCTTTACACTCAAACTTTAATCTTTTCAAAATTTAAAATTTGAACTTTTAATTGGCTCTGTAAAGCCCATCTTGGGAAACAATCTACCAACCTGCTCACCCACCTACACATTCTTTGGCAAGGTCATAAAAGAGTTAAAGAGAATATTGTTTGCCTATTAATCAAAGTAGTGGTACTATTATACGTTTGTTAAAACAAAACAGATTAATATTGCTTATGTATTATTGTTTTCAAGCAAGGTCCTTATAACCATCTTGAGACACTTTTATCAATGTCCTCCTCTAGAATCCAGATTTTACTGGGTGAATATCACAGGCTTTGAGCAACCTTGCAGTGGCATCCAGCCGCAAGTAGTAGAAACATAGTTAATTCGAGAATATTTACCTTGCTTGACCACTACAGATGAGGGTTCACATGACAACCATGCAACAATCAGTCTACCCATCGAATCATAACACTCATTCACATGTACAATATACATTAACCTCTTGGGGGTAATATATTACAATAAACAATATATAACCATTAATATGGAACTTTTACCATGTCTGTAAACATATTGTTCCCATTTCCAACAGCTTGGGTCTGAGTAGGCTACCATATATATATATATATATATATATATATATATATATATATATATATATATATATATATATATATATATATATATATATGTCAAGCATGGATTAATCAATGTGACCATAAAAATAAATGCTTCTTAGTAAAATATAAAATGTATTTTACGGTGATCTTTCTTTTTTAAGGTAAAGTAGTCATAGAGATGTATCTATTTATCATGTTTCGTGATAAGGGCATAAATAACACCTAAAAATAAATTGTTAATACAAAATTTCAATATTGAAGTGTGAAATATGGGTCACAGCGACTTATAATGCATCGACGCACCACGTTTCGTGGTGTTAGGTGGGATAGTATGCATATAACATGCCCAAAACGCAAGTAGTCATGAACTAAATGCCAAAAACTTTAACCAAAGCCAGTAAAATAAGAAATATAGGTCACAGTGACCTTCTTTCTAGCGCAAAAAGTGCTTGAGATTAAACCCAAGCCAGTGAAGCATGACATAAGGGTGGAGTACTCATCAAATACATCGCCCACAAAATTTCATTAACCTTGATATAACATTAAGCTTATAGGGTGTTGTAAATTAGTATAACATTAAGCTTATAGGGTGTTAAAAATTAGTATACATTAAGCTTATGGGGTGTTATAAATTAGTATAACATTAAGTTTATAGGGTGTTATAAATTAGTATGGCTACAAGCTAAATTCAAAACAGCCTAAGCCAGTAAAATGTGGATTGTCGGTTACAACGAGAGTTTGTTGTGGTAAAGATGTGTTACTAGTTGGGAAGCATACAGTAATCCAGTTGCACGATTTTAGCTTGGCCAATATGGGTATGTGAGAAAGCTTGCCAGTAGCTTCCCCTTGGATCCAAGAGTTTTCCCGCGGCCTTACCAGGCTCATCTTCCACCAAATATAGAATCCGCCACATAAGGCCAGTCATGAGGTAAAAATGGCATTAATCCTCAAAAATCACAATCAGATCTCTTAGAGGCCTCCAATGCCTCGAAAACTGGTTACCAATGACATACTGGTCAACCTTGTTTTGGATGATAGAGAACCAAAATCATTTGCATGCGAAGAAGACCGAAGTATCTTTTCCTTAAATTGAAATATCAATCAAACCTTTCAGTCATAAATGCAACGATAAACACAGGCAAATAAATAATAGATCTTCACAGATGGAAAAAATTTGATAACACTAATTAATCAATTTTCCCCCCTTGTTCTTCCAATTTGCAGAGAATCAGTCCAGAGATCCTATAGTGCACCATATTGCGCAATATAGAAGGAATAGGAGTTCCATTGCAGGGTGGTATTGGAATCAGCATGGCTCCACTGGCTGTCACCTGTGTCCCACTTGAGTTGATTCTAATGATCGCACTGTATTCCTAATTTTTGCTTTTGGGTATTAAATTACCCATTTTGTCATTTGCTTCCTTATCAACAATACCCGTTAGACTACTTTGTCATCTCCAATTATCTATTGCTTATGAATACCATAGATAATGAAATATCTCTCGGAAAATCTATACTCTCGCATTACGTCTGGCATTCTAGCCGTGCCACCTGAAGCCAGCTGGCGTCGTTATCGCACCTTCATCTTAAAATCAAATCTAGTGTAATAAAATTGAATGACATCTCTACATTTAAGATTACTCAACAGCTATAAACATACCGAATAATGGAGGAGTCATACGTTCAGTTGTGTGTGGGAAATGTTAGCGTACTTTACTTCTGGAAAGCGATATAAATACCTATATCTCTCCGTTATTTGAGAGCTTACTTGTGTTAGATTACGTCTGCAGATGGTTACCTCCAAATTAAAACCTTTACATGAGCAACTGATTGTCATATGCCATTTAAAAACGTCGGTTTAGCTACGAAAATGTTTATTACAGTCTCAGAGATGACATTTGTAATATCTCTGATAAAAGTAGAATAAATTATGCACGTGCAAGATGAATATACATTAAGACTTATTAACTTATACCTATCTACGTATTTTATCATCCTAACACTTGGGAGCCGCGTTAGCTCAGATGATAGTGTGTTTAATTTGTGATCGAAGAATCGCTCGTTCAGTACTAACAAAGGCCGGACCGGGTCGGCTGCCTCATCGTGTCCTTGGGTATAAATGTTTGTAATAGGGTTTTCCGCTACCTTCACACAAATAGTGGCAATATGGTGCCAACTAAACATAAAGTTCGAAATATGTTGAACTGAATTGCACAAACGTTTCGGGAGATAACTCTTCCATCAAATGTAAACATCAAGACCAATAAGATAAATATGAAAGTAACAATGTTAAAATTATATAAGAAATGTATATAAAATACATCCTTTAAAACATTTGGAAAAACGTTGTTCTAAAAGGCGCATACTCTCAACAATAAAATCCAAGACTGTATTTAAAGGGACCTTCTCTTTCAGGTCTTTGACATGGAGTAACTTTTCAATTTAGTTATCTCTTATGAGTTCATTGAGAATATTTCGACCAATCTATTTGAGATTTATTTTGCGTTTGGGACCTTTTCATCAGATTTCTTCAAATATTTGATACAGCTCCTTTTTTGGACAATGACTTTTTTTGCTCTATTCCATATTCATTTAATAACAGCGAGAGTTAACTGGGATCTCCAGTTATTCTCTCTCTCTCTCTCTCTCTCTCTCTCTCTCTCTCTCTCTCTCTCTCTCTCTCTCTCTCTCTCTCTCTCTGTACATTTATACGAGTTTTATTCACATGTTCAGACGTTTTTGGACATGTTCCGTTCACTAATAACATCTTTGCATGCATTATCAATCCATAGTTTGTTGACACATTCAGGAATCGGACTATCTATGTACATATGTGTTTTGGATCTACTTCGTTATCAACTTGATTTGTTTAATATCCATCACTTAGGGTTTTGGTTTTGAATATTGCTGCTTAAACATACTTAGTTAAGTTATCACTACTATATAGGTCGTCGCCAGCTTCTCAAGAGAAATCAAGTAAAAGAGATGGATTCCTGACTGACATATAATTTAAAAGGCACAGATTATATTTTGAACCCATCTTCATCCCTTCTTCGTTGATATCTTCACAGCCCCGAGTGTATTGTGGAAGCCCAAATCATCAAGTTAACCAAACTACATTCGGAATGTTCAATTTGACGATCCAGATTAGCATCATTGATTGGAGTGCATGGAGTCAGATATACTGAGCAAAATAGCATATGGATTAATTTGTCTGTAAGGAGTTTTGGCATTTAGGATTTGGACCTTCCCCCATTAGCATTGTTGGTATTTCTCCAAACTTCTGCAGGTGCTGAAGTTTTTAAAATTATCATTTTCTCTTAGAAAGGTCACCTGAAGATAGACATCTTTTGGTTCATCTCCCTTAACTACGAGACTAATTTCATCAATATATGTTATTAGGCCTGTGCAGCTCCATTCTATTATGGTTTCGGGTATATTGATGAAAGTGAAGAAAGTGCGGGACTTCTCGGTCATTTCTCTCCCTGCTCCTTTAGTGGGCTGGATTTAGGCGGTTTGTCGTTTGTAGCATTGGGTTTCTTAAGTGCTACTCTCACGCTGATTATTGGGTTGCCTGCTTCGTTCTTGCTTTAGGGGATTCCCAACGTCTCTCTACACCTCCAAACCTATTAAAAAGTTTAATAGGATCGTTACATCATGTGGGAAGTCTAGAACATTTTTCCACCGTTTTCCTATTTAGTTTAAAGAATTCGTTTCCATCGGCGTCAGCAGTCTGCTGATCTTTTGGTAGGTCGGAGTTAACAGGTATCTCTGGAGTAAAGTTCATGAGCTTTTGTAATATAATTTTTTCTTTGACCACAGGCCAGTGGCTTGCTGCTCCTTTCATAGGCTGGATTTAGACGGTTTGTCGTTTGAAGCATTGGGTTTCTTAATTGCTATACTGTCACACTGATTATTGGTTTGCCTGATTCGTTCTCACTTTTGGTTACTGCTACCAAGTGGTTTTAATTTTGGTATGACCTTCTGGCCGTATAATATCTCTTTGGATACAGACAGTATTTGCAGAAGGCGTACTGAGCGAAGCTGTGACATATATACATTTCCTGGCCTTAGGAGAACTGAAGACGTTTTTCCTGTTTCACGCGTTGTATTTCCTCAAATTTCCACCTAGAACAGTCTCAAGAGCAAGAGAAGTGTTGAAGCTGACGATCCATCGTAACCATATTTCCCACATCTGAGACAAACTGGTTTCCTTTCGCAGTCATCTTTGCAGGACCATTCACACTGATGTTCTTTGGCAGTTGAAACACCACAGGATTTGTAATGAACGGCTTGACAGGAAAGTTCAAGAACCTGGCTTTGATCAACGTAAGGCAAAGTGGCGATGTCTAACGTCAAGATTGAAGTTTTTATCTGAATCACCTTGTCGTTACAGCAAATGTTAGTTAATTCGTTTCACTTGTGTGGAATTACCACTGCAGCCACCCAAATCATTAGATTAAACATAAACTCTTGTCAAGTTGAGACATTTGTGTTAAAGTATCTTAATGGGTATTTCCACACACCGCTTCAAACGGAGCTGATTGTCAGAGTGAACTTTGCAGCTACACTCTACAAATAGTTGGCCCTAACTAAACTTTTTGACACTTATCGGCTTTCCAGCACAGCAGGAAAGTGCTTTATCTAACACAAAAAGGTGATAAGTGATGTTTTGGTTCTCGTCAATGGATGCAATAAAGAGAAATCTTGGTAAATTTCCCTGGCAGAGACGAGTTACCCTCATCTGAACCGCCACTTAAATTATTTTGCCGGTTCTTTGACATATTGGTTCACGCTATCGGTAGAAGTTTTTGGTTGCGTTTCTCATACGGCAAGATTATTATTTCGTCGCCAGTGTTCTCCACCCACTAAGGAGCCCAACAAAAGGACAGTTACGCTCATTTACTGCGTTTCTTCTGTCAGGGTTAAACAAGTTGATATGCTCATACAAAGGACAAACATCAGTCAATTTACTCCAGCGACCGCCCTCATTGTATATGCTTTTTTGTGAAGTTTGAAGATAACACTGTATTGCTTTATTCGCGAAGGTGACCTATGAAATGTATGCAAACACATTTGAAGTATGCAAACAAAGAAACTGAAAGTCTTTCCCATAGCCTCTGAAACTTAACGCTCCCAGCTGATTGATCAGCCTGGGCCCTTCTGACCCCCTCCCCCAAGTCTAGGCGAAGATGAGGCCAAAGTGGTGTGTTGCATTTGAGTGGAAACATAGGCCCCCTGCGTACTCAGAGTTATCGAATTGGCTATATGGCTGCACCTCAAAAGAGTCGACACAGTTGTAGTAATCCATTCGACATGGATTTCGTCCGTGTCATTGGAGGCGAAGATCCACATAACTGAGTAAAGGAGTGGCAGACGGTTGTTGCTTTGATGCAGCATTCTACTTTGACCTGAATTGTTATGTACTGTAGGATGCCAAGTCACAATGGTATACCTAGTATAGAATAAAATCGGAGAGATGAGGTGTATTGTGCCGATCGCACACAGGACATGAAAACCTGACTCATGGATACCTTCTGAAGGGTGAACCTCATCCATAGTGCTTATGATGCAAGTGTCCACTGACAGTGGAACACATGTTTGTTGAGTGCGTCAACTTCCACTTTGTGGGCCTGAAATATTTTGACGTGCTCTGCAAGACGAAAATTTTAGGGAATGAGGTTTATGTTATATATTTGGCTTTAAATATTTTATGTTTGAAGCCTTTATATTTCTTACACACAACTTTACAAAATTGTAATATCTTTATGTTTAATATTTCCTTTTCTTTCTTGTTGTACATGATGCTTAAATTTATTTGCAAGGACCCTAACTTCTTCAGGCACATTTGGCCTTTAATTGGCACCTTATAGTAGCAGTCATGTCGAGTTACCCAGGAACGCTCCAACTACATATTCCTGCACTCAACTACCTCTTTCCAAACGACACAGGAGGCAAGCCACTGCAAACGGGTTGCCTCGACTTAGTCACCTCTTACGGCACGACGCGTGAACGCATATGGGGTTATTCTACTATGCCGTGCCAACGGTAGCAGTACCCAGGGCAGCACTTGGCTCCCATTTCCACTGTATGTTATTGCCAAATAAAGTTCTGAAAGTGCCTTTAACAACAACCCCCTGGAAGATAAACCTTTCCAAATGAATGAAAACGTGAAGTACAAAATCGACGGAAACCTTTCACATGTCGAGTACTGAAAAACTTTAATGCGCATGACGCAGTAGTACAATGGAACTACTTACGTTTCAAGGTCAGTCTTGTTAACAGTTAGACTAAGGTTTCTTTGCTGGAAACCTTGACATTCTCTTAAGTGATAGGTCAAGTAAAATGTGTATAAATAGAGGTTTGATAAGCAAATAATTCATTCCTGTCTTAGGTTAGTGTCTGGAATCGATTTTGTTATCATAGTTTATGGATATGTTCAGATTTCATTCGAAAGGAATTATTTATTTAAATTATTCATGGCAATTACAAAGGGCTCAGTGACTTTGGATATATACTACTTTGGGATTATTATTAGCTCTATTCAAAGACATTCTGAATTACATCATTGTGGTATATCATGATATTCAAGACTATTAGTACATCAGGAAATTCAAGACTATCAAAATTCATTCTGTACATTCTATAATTGTGGACATGTGATAGGACATTTAGGATTTTGGTAATTATCTCACAGTAACATGCCTCCTTAAGCTCAGTTAACAATAAAGTACAATAGGAAACTAAATTGCATGCTACCTTTTGGTATATACGAATTTGGCTTCATTATTTAACAGCAAAAATCAATATTGACTATACTGCGAATTCTCATTCTAACGTTCTCACTGTGGCCACTCACACAAAAATAATAAATAGTCTTTGCGAATTCAAAAAGTGTCATCCGAGTAAATTATTAAATAAGAGCCTCATCTATTGGTCACAAATTCCTGTGTGTAGCAATTCGAAAGATGGGGAAAAGGGTGCAGCTGCGATTGCAGCACCCACAATATCATCTCTAGCCTGTTATCTTATATTCAGTCTTTCCTCACAGGTTACAGCCATATTTAAATCGTTCCATATATTGACATCTCTTCAGAATATATTTCATCTTTCGGAGGAGAACTCCAGTAGCCCAGCTGGACGTACGTACGTCCATATATATGTATGTCTTTATGTATGTATGTATTTATGCATGTACGTATGTCTGTAATCGCACAATACAGGCTGTATGCTTCCAACTGAAGGCAAATGTTCGAGCAAAGTAAAAATAAACTGCACAACTTTAGGAACATATGTGGTTCGAAAGTAACTTCAAGATAAAGTATTCCGACTTTATTTACTTAATGAGTTATTAGGTAAATTTTGCATATCAATAAATACCCAGCCATTATCATTGAATCCCTATAATTCCAATTTACTTCCTTTCTGTCATCATATCAGCAGATTTTATCAAGCAAGTATTCATTGCTAATTAGCTCGAAGTTTTCTTTCATTAGCCTCTTCAACAAAAAATGGTGGATGCTGTTTATACCAAGCAATTCTTTTTTTAAATTTACATTACGCTTGCTTATGGTGTGTGTTTCTATTGCATTCGTTGTTGTTGCTATCTATGCATTTCGATCTTTCAAACGCAAAATCATACCCATTTTTATTGAGATCCCTGTTAGGTCATATGACCCTGACCTTTAATAACAGGTGGTAGTGCATATTACAATAAATCCTAAAGATTGGATTGTAAAGCCTGCCATATACTTTCTTTGGCAAAAGGGACGAGTGTTGCAGTGCAGGAATGACTGTGCAATTACATTGTTTTAACTTCTAATGTGCGATTTTAATCAGGGAGTTGCAAATTTTGATCGCAAATCACCGGGGACGGGGGGGGGGACTTGTTTTTATTATCATGGTGTAAGGCGTTCGTATAGATAAGGGGTCTCAAACTCAAACCACCCTGAGGGCCGCATGAGTGCATTTTCGATGGCCCAAGGGCCGCACCGCCTTTGTAATCTCTCATGACTACATGTGATGCCAATTATTTTGCGGGCCACAGGATATGGCTTCGCGGGCCACATGCGGCCAAGGGTCCGCGTGTTTGAGACCTCTGGTATAGATGAAACACACATAAAATGACCTGGAAACGGAACCAAAAGTAGTCCGCAGAATTTTCCGATGTGTAAACAGGGAACCAAAAAGTAGTCCGCAGAATTTACCGATGTGTAAACATGGGAAAAAAGTAGTCCGTAGAATTTACCTATGTGTAAATTAGGAACCAGAAGTAGTCCGTAGAATTTAGCGATATGTAAAAAGAGGATCAGATATAGTGCGCAGAGTAAACCGATGTATACAAAAATTCTTGATCAGTATCACATGACCGTGTATATCCAATTAGATTGCAAAAAAGAAACAAAAAAGAAAATAAAAAAAATTATATAAAAAAAAATTCAGTCGATTCAAAACAAATGGAATTATAAAACGTAAAGGATATTTAAAACTCTGTAAATTCTATATAACAACGATAATAGTAGCAAATGTAAAATCCCTAATAGATACGATCAAAATTTGCTGCATAAACCGCATTCCCTCAAAAAGTCCAACGTTTTCAGTGGTGGTACATTATCAAACAGTTTCTTCATTAGGTTAAAATCAAAACGCTTCTGTCTAACCGAATTGAAGCTGACGCAGTTGACAAGGATGTGTTCCACTGTCATTGGACATTGGCATGGTGTGCGGTCGGGTTGAGGTCTATCCGTCAGGAGGTATGCACAAGTCAGATATGTGTCCGATACGTGATCGGTACGATACCATCTCCTCTGTCCGATTTGTTTTATATAAAGGAAGCCTCTCGCCAATAGATTGTTTGATGTTCTCAAGTTTGTGGGGTTTTTATTTCACATATTTTGTCAAGTATGACGAACATGCTTGTTTACACAACATTTTTAAGTCATTATTTTGATTATGCCATTCGGTAGATCGTCGGACGCGTAATCCATGGGTCGCGGATTCCAGGCTAGCCTGCATCGCCTGCCTCGATGAGTTTTAGGGAAAGGCACTTAGTTCCCATTCCTTTGGCATGAAGAAACCAATAATGTGTGAAAAGTACCGCAATAACACACACAATCCTAAATTCATGATCCAATCGAAATGACGTTCAACGCTGACAATATCGTAATATATAAAATCTAACAGACACGTGATCTGTCTAGAAAAAAAGCATACTGTACTCAGTCACTTCGGTAAGTGTAATGAGAGAGTTGATAAAGCAACCAAAGCTGCCTGAAGTCACGCCACTTCTGACCAGAAGATTCCATATATGGTCTTTCAGTTATATCTAAATATATATGTCCTGTATTCTTTTTAAATATGTCAATGAAAACTCAAGAAACAAGATTTGAAACATCCAATCCACAACTGGAGAGTGACATCATTTATCGAAAACAAATTTGCGGAGACGAGATGTCATTGACGTCTTGCATGTAGATACCTGCTCCATAAAGGCAGTTCCTACTCAAGACCTCGTCACATGGAAATTTCACATTAGAGCAGTGCAGAGAAGTAGATCGAGATGTGATTGTCACTTTCTGTATGCAACAAAATTATAACCACTTGAAACTGTCACGACTGGTGTTCATCCATGTCAAAATTTAGTAAAGCAACTAAGCAAGATAACACCTCTACAGGAAACATGGTCAATAAAACACTTCTTTTCTGTATGTCTTGGAACGTTGAGATTCTACACATCTACGCTCTTCTCCACCTGAAAAACCACCTTTTTACTACTGGTTTTTTGTCTTCACATCAGGCAGACGACAAATCGATATTAAGTCAAGATCTACTTGCCATTTCAGCATAACAAAAATCAAATGCAAACGTTGTAGACGTGCCTTGCATTGAATAATGTTGGCTTGAGATCTGTATTCGTTCAATTTCTATATAGAAGTGTATTGTTCTTATTTATTATTTATTGTTAGTATCCATTTATATTGCCACTAACTCTTTCATTTGAGTATCTAACACGTTATAATCGTGTTATGAACAAATTGTTGCTCTGCTTCACCAACCAGAACAAAATTAAATATAGAAATATTAGAAGTTCTTATTTTCTTGCAATTCATCGCTCTCGCTGTGTCTTCGATAGTAATGACTTTGTTAATACTCGTGTCTTGGTTGACATATGTGGTACCTCTAACATCTTTTCCAATACTAGAAATGACACATAGACGGTACAGCACAAAACCGGTTGAAAGCGATACGAGGACGAGAAGATATGATTAAAAAGAATGTTTAAAACGGCACGATACGGTAGACATTATTTGAACTATTATTCTCAATGTTAAGAGTTTGTACTCGTTTTGACAGAACTTATGAGAAATCGATTAACTTTGTTGTATGAAATTAGTAAACGGATATCAACAACTACAGGTAGTTAGACCATGCGAAACTATCTTGAAAAGGTGCAAAAAAGTACCGAGTCTCAATAGATGATTGGTAACAGTTAGAAACGGTACTAAACGGGGACAGACTTACAAGCGATTAGAACGATCAGAACTGGTACGATATGAAAAAGGTAAAAATATGGTTGCAAAAGTCGTTACAAGTAGTGAATATGGATAATTAGCAGCTTTGAAATATGAAAAGCCCTTGACGTTTCAAAAGAGAATGTACTGATGAATCATTGTGGTTAAATTTGCAGAGGGCCGTAAGGATTTATATAATCAACAAAATAATTAAATATATTAAAATATTGTCGACCTTTGAATTGAGATTCTGTCAAAATAACGCAAGATTTGATTTATAACCTTTGATACATCAGGTAGAAAGCATATAAATACGTTTATAAGTGATGTTAAAGCGTCTGGCATTCTTAAAAAAACTTAAGAAGGGAGAAAGCTACTTCCACTTTTCTCTTTCTTAATACCCCTGACAAGGTGCGAAACTCAGCGATCTCCAAGTAAACACAAATGGTAAATAAAGTTTCTTGCGCAACGGAGATGTTTCTTTTATCTACGCCACAACTGCATTGCATTAATTTTGGGCTGAACCACACCATCAGACATGTAGCTTATCTATGTCATTCACTAATCCTTTAATCCTTAACCTCATTAAATTGTTTTAAAAGTGATCAGATTAGGAGTAATTAATTGTATTTTAATTTTCCAAGTAACAGCTATTTCATACTTTATTCTGACCGTGTCTGACACATGAAAAAGATTTAAAAAAAGTA
>JAECUM010036680.1:0-21786 GCA_016617855.1 Megalonaias nervosa | reverse complement strand
ATATATATATATATATACACAAGCTCAATTGTGGTCCTGGAAGTTTATAGAAAGACATATATTGATATACCGCCAGGCTAAAAGAACGCTCAAACTCACGCGTGATTTTCTCTAATTCCAGTATATAGGAAATCAATCCCCATAGCTCTGACGTATATACCACTCCTACATCTTTGCTCATGATAATGATGTACGAGTGGAATTAAGGTTTGGATACAGAACTACACGGGAGCGAGATACTGACCACATCCTCTGTCAAACTGGAGGGAAATCTCTGAGACTTTGCACTGGTGTTATACTCCATGATGGTGTCCAAGACATAGAATCCGTGTAAGTTCGTCTGATTTGCATAACTCAAGGGATCTGTGCTGTAGCTAGTGACCAGGAATTGGGGCAGCCATTGTGCAACAAAATATCCACTTCCCTTCAAATGATCTGAGGCAAACAATAGTATAAAAGCTGACATTAGCCTACATCACAAACTAATTAAATTACATTCAATCTCTAATGAAGAAAGGGATCCGATAACTGGACAGTTTGTATTAAATAACTTAAGGAAATGCATACTGATTTAGCTTTACTATTTTTCGTCTGTTTTCTTTGATATGCTCTGTATATAACAAAACACTGCATGTATATGATATCACAAATTGGCCCAACACAAGCATACATACATACGTACATACATACATGCATGCATACATACATACATACATACATACATACATACATACATACATACATACCAACAACCGGTTTCATCATTGTCATAGATTTCTGTAAATAAATGGGCGTGACTATCTATAGAGAAGTGCCAGTGACCCATTCAGTACGTTGCTCCTACTAATTAGCAAATCAAATTCTGCAATAATCCAAATTGTCTTCTCAGCATTAACTCAGAAGAAAATCACTAACAATTGTGATTATGTAAAACATACGATCGCCTAAATTGTACGAAAAATGAAAACGTTATAATAATCCAAATGTGTACATTTTATATGGCAAAATCTATCAAGGTTCTCCCTTTTTGACAGCTATTGGGTTTGGACAGACAATAAGGGGACAAACTATAATGTAATGCTGCAAAATGCTCTGTCATCTTGATTGGTAAATAGTCCGTGAGGATTATTAATACGATGTAGCTTATTGACAGTTATCGATAAATCAACGAATATTTATACGATATACTTGGTTATCCGGATATTTCAGAATCACATTTTATGAGTAGTAAAGTATCGTGATCCAATATGAAGTCACTCACTTCTCAAAATAATTCCATGGTAAGCATATTAAATCATGTCAATATATACTTCAGTTTTTCTATCGAGCAGAAATGTTGGAAAAAATTTATATCTCGAGAAAATAGATAATAAAAAATAATGGAAATCAGAAATAAACAGCGACTTCTTATGGTGTCTATATGAATACCCAGGGTTGCTTTTGTCTCAATTTTACTTGCTAAAAATGTAATAACATAGTTTAACTTCTAAGTTCATCAGCCGGCTTATACTGCACCCAGATAATCGTATGACTACTGAGGCTTAAGACTATCAACTAGTGTCCTCATTAGTAAAATGGGGCTGTATATTTTGTATCATCGCATTCTTCAATTTCTTGTCTGAAAGCTGATATTTGACTGTTTTCATTACCTTCCTCCAAATCAAAAGAGATAAATAAAACCGTGTTATGTCTTCATTACCTTCCTCCAAATCAAAAGAGATAAATAAAACCGTGTTATGACTTCATTACCTTCCTCCAAATCAAAAGAGATAAATAAAACCGTGTTATGTCTTCATTACCTTCCTCCAAATCAAAAGAGATAAATAAAACCGTGTTATGTCTCTGCAGAGTACTGGCTCTTTTTGCGACTTCCAACATGGCTGCCAACCCAGATCCGTTGTCATCGACCCCTAAGGAAAGAAACTACATAAAGCACAATGTAACACACTATTGTATGTATCGCCTCTGTGAAGCTTCTAGTAATTCAAAGCAACAATCAATATTAAGTGATAATTTTCGAGCAGAAAATCAATTCAGACTCTAGTAATCTTTGCCTGCAAGGGTCTATTAATAACAGAGGTACGTCCAGGTTTCCAATCTTATGATTCGTACATAAGTAGCACTTACATAAATAAACTTTAAACATAATATTCAAACAACGTCAATGAGTAATGAAATATAGGTAACGTACACCTCTTTTATCAATAAGGATATAGTACTTATCAATGTATATCATGCATGTACTAACATATTCTTTTGGTCACAAGCTAAACGCAGAACGATAACCAAAGTCAGCAAAAGATGAAATAATGGTCAAACTGGTCTTCTTTTGTTGCAAAATTGTATTACTAACACATCTTAATCAATTTCTATGTTAGTATCAACAACTTCTGATAAATTAACATGAAATTCAAAATGTTACACAAGTGAGTTAAGCGAACAAGATGGGCTATAATGACCTTTTCTAAAAAGAGGATGTAGCACTCGTCAAGATATATCCACACATGACTCTTGATATGATAAGTTGGTGTTGTTGTTGCTGTTGTTGTGGGTTTAACGCCATTTTTCAGCACATGAGACATACATCGTGGCCAGCATATATGGTGGAGGAAAACACCAGGAACAACCACCGACCCAGCTGAGTTGTGAATGATTTGCCAAGCCGAGTGCCTTAGACAACTCGGCAAACCGGGACTCATAGGATTGATCGTACATAGCATGAAAAAACCTATTGACTATGAGCTAAACGCAAAACAAACAACGTCACATACGATGTCAAGCATACGTTAGTCATTTGGTCTATAGGGAACATCGGAGATTCCCTGTATGACGTCACAACTAAGCCTTGGCAGAGCTCTGGTTGGCAGAACCACCATGGCGACGAAGGAAGATGACTATATATCATCAAACGGAAACTTAGCTAACCTCGTTTCCTTAGCTATGGACAATTATCCGTTTCTTGTCGTCGTCATCATCATCATAAACCCATGATGCAGAATAAGGAGAAGGTGATGTAAGTTGTTGTCAGGTTTTATCATTGAACTTTACATTTCCTTTGTTGATAAAACATTATGTGCATAAACAGCTGGAGAGAGAATTATTTAATGTTTTACTCATTATCAACGACAAAACGATACAACTTATCGTGGTTCCATCGTGGAAACATTTTTTTTTAATGTGGGTGGATGTATTGGTTTAGAAGTGCTTTAATTGCATGTCTTTGTATAAAGACCTATCGTGATCAATGATTACTGCAATAAATTTCACTGTTAATAAATTTCACTGTTAAACAGTGGTATATATATATATATATATATATATATATATATATATATATATATATATATATATATATATATATATATATATATATATATAATCTGGTAAGAAAGCGTATTCAATCGAATGTGAAGTAAGCCTATGGTCTTTCTGCCAACCAGACTGGGGAACCCCCACGTGATCATGCCTTATGACGTCACGGCGATGTTCCCTATAGGGATGTGGTAATAAATGAGGTGCACATTCATTTATTTCAATGATTATAACATGACGTTAAACACATAATTAACCTGTTTCATTGATGTGTGAAATATGGGTCCAATAACATACTTCTTTACTCAGGGAGTAGTGCCTATCAACATGTGTCCTTTCATCAAGGTTCAAGATTATAGGAAAAAGAGTATGTATCCAGGGTTCAAAACGCCTGTGTAAGCAAAACGAAAACATAACTTACATTAGTAAAATAAAAAAATGTTGGCCACAAAGATGTTTTATTACATGGATTTGGTACTAAACGAAAGGTTTAATATTCAAGTGTCATAATTCTAGCATAAACACAGCACAAGAAATATAATTAAAACAACACATTTAACCAAAGTCATTTCAGGGTGAGATATCGGTCTTATTAACCAACGTTTGCACTGATGATGTAGTATTCGTTAAAGGCATCCGTTCATCATATGTCGTGAGTTCAGCTATATCCTTATGCATACAATATGCAGCAAAAACACAGGCTAAACGCAACAGTCTTAACCAAATATTTACAAAAATGTTCATGTATGTAAAGACTTAGTCCCAGAATGTTCGTCCTATGAAACCAGCTCTCAACAGTTATTAAGGTTAGAGGAAGAAAACGATTGTTTGAACACAATGAAGCTATACATATGTATGTGCTTCTACATGCGCTGACGGACACACCGACGCCAACACCTGAGTTAGTACAATAACACTCCTCTACTTCGTAGGGGCAATCTAAAACTACTTTCTTACGTACTTGTTAATTGCGGAACAAAAAAGTTTGAGAAACTTACGTTATAACATCTACCAACTTATCTGACAGAACCTATATTATACAGCACGAGGTTGTAGTTGGTCTTGTAAAGCTTCCAACTACCCGATATGTAGGACTTTGAGCCGAACAAAATTGTCGTTGTTGAAGTAGCTAATAAGATTTTAAGGGCCTTTTGAGACAACTCTTCAAGTTAAACATGTTGCTTCCTTAAGATCTTGTAAATATTAATCAGCATGGCATGTTTTATTACAATGTATTAATAATTAAATTAGTGTGCAAGAAACAAAGTTCGGCTGGACAGAGGCAAAATCTCCACAGTGGTATCTCAAAAACATATTAGCACACTGAAGTATTGATCCAAAATCTTAATGTAGACAGCCATTCATTGAAATCTGCCACACTTGATGTGTTCATAACGGTCTGTACTAAAGTGATACCTGGCGAAATGTCGACTGTGTCATAATGTGCACAAATCCCTGCAATTCTGTCCTCAAAAGTCCCAAACCTTTTTCCTTTCAGTATCCCAATAATGTTGGACCCCGTTACCTGCGAAGAAACAAAGAAATCTATTTTTTCAGGAAAAATGAATTCACTAATAAGGATACACATGACACAAAGAGATCGCCAAAATTTGGTTTTCTGATACGTAAGGTACAATTTAACTGTCTGCAAGTAAACGTCGTTGCTTACGCTACGTATTGGGAATTGTAACAGCTAATTCCAAGTAAGGTCAATTTTTAACTAAGCAGGAGAGAGGGGGGTAAGAGATCTCAAGTGCACCGGAACGAAAACTCTTGCATATTTCGATAGACGCAGGATAAAGTGAAACTTTAGAAATGGGCGTTATGATACAATTAGATAGAAATTACACGGGTTGATATTATGCGCACAGCTGGAAGAGGTACTCAATTGAAGCAAATCGCATACAGTAGCACATATAAATAAATATATATTAAGTCATTACAAATTATGAGGAGACAAGGAAAGAATAGTGGAAGAAAGGAAGAATTGATGAAAAGAAATGAACAGGGAAATATACAAAGAATGAAACACGCAAAATAAAGGATTATTACTGATCGATTATGTGTGTTTATCAGAGAGAGAGAGAGAGAGAGAGAGAGAGAGAGAGAGAGAGCATAAAACTGATTGTTGAAACAAACATTGTCGGTTGTTGTAAAGTTGTGGAACTCAGTATCAAGCCCAAATCTAAGAAACTCTTGGTAAATGAATGTTCTTGCCAATTCTTTGTACGTCGGATTTGTTTCATGATGCCGGATGTTGGAGAAATGCTCTTTTATCGTGGTCCTCATGTAGCTTATGTCGGCTGCATGGCATATGGTCACTGTGGAAAGTAAAGGCGGGACAGATATAGAGATACAGGATGCCCAAAGGTGGATTTAACCTACTCGGAATTTAGTTATAGAAATGTTTAAATAATAGTGTAAGCCAACGTCAATAAATCTGGTACTGAGTATGTTCGTTAAACTTAGCAGAATGACCTCCCAATGTGTATGTTCTCTTGACCCTATATTCACGACTTAGTTACATCCTTGTTGCAGTATCTTGATTAGTCGACAGTTGTATGATGACTGATTTGTTCAGCCATGGCGATGGGTACCATAGCTTGTGGATTTGGATTAAATTCTCAGTATCGGATAGCTTATAAGTAAGTAACCGTTGTGATAATATTCTTATTACATGTAATTTCGATTCATACTCCACGCATACTCCTGTGTGTGTGTGTGTGTGTGTGTGTGTGAGAGAGAGAGAGAGAGAGAGAGAGAGAGAGAGAGTTGGATTTTTAACGTAGTTTTAACACTTTTTCAGTCAGCAGCAGGGAGGGTGGACCCTACAACTTTTTTGGCTTAACTGTAGAGACCTTATTTTTGAAATTTAAGGGTTCCTACGAAGGCTGAAAAAAAAAGTTTTTGTCTTAATAATGAAAACTTCTCTAATTGACCATATTTTTTCACAATCTGGTCACTTAATTTTTTGACGTCCACCCTCCCTGCTGCTATGGTTTTTATCCAAAAATTGTATCAAGTCCGTTACGATATCTTGACCTAGGATCATGTAAATTTATTGTTACAAAACCAAAGGGAGCAGCTTGTGCTTTTGAAAAGAAATTTTTAAATTTGTTCATGTCCATGTCGCCTGAACACCAAGTATAATAAATATTCTGCAGCGTATGATTATCTACTCCGTTGAACACAACTAAAATGTTACAGTTGTCTCTGATTACTTTTGGAATTTGTGTATATCTCTGTGTAACATAAATCACGTCTGTATTTTTATGTCTACCTCGTAAAAATATTCTAGCTGGATTTGATTGTTTGTCCAGCATAACATCATCATACACTACTAAATTATTAATGAATCCATGAGGGCCAGTGGCCCTGAGATCATCTACGGATGGTGCTTCATCAATATCAGTAATAAAGTCTATGACATCGTCTTCATGTAACGATTTTGCTTTTTCATTAAAATCTTTAAGTACTTCGTAACATCGCTGATCATCTACAGATGGCGCTACTAAATACAATTTATCCCAATTCAGCCATCGCATTATTAGATTAAGCAGTAATTGCGTCTTCCCACTTCCAGATGGGCCTATTATAATCATTCTGATAGAATTCGGAAGCGCTGGATGGTGCTTTACTGGTTCTTGTTTTCGTGTCGCTGAAAAGTCAATTATATCCATATAATAAATAATATGATTCTATATTGTGTTCGATGCAGAGCACCTACCGATACTACTGAATTAACGACAATAACAACAAAAATAAAAGACGAGCACTTACAGGTAATTGTGTGAAATGTGGCACCAAGAAATATAAATTTATTCCAACAAAGACAGGTGGGGGTGATATCGCTGCTTCGTTAGGAAAATTACCGGGAACTCCATGGGCTAAATATCCCGGTGAGAAACATTTACCCGGATATAATTATTGTGGTCCTGGAACTCGACTCGATATCAGACTCGATGATCAAGATCAACCAAAACCAGGAGAGTATCCAGTAAATAAGATTGATCAAGCGTGTTACGTTCATGATGTCGCATATAAAAGTAAAGATTTGCAACAACGACATCTCGCAGATGTGAAATTGATTCACGCATTAAATTCTATACCTAATAAATCTCTCAGAGAAAAATTAGCTAGCTTTCTAGTAAAAACCGCTATGAAAGGTAAACTAGTGCTGGCAATTAATTATATAACTATCATAATGGAATCTGTTTATTATTCCCCGAGAGGATTTTGGAGAGGTAAAGCAACGATTAGTAAACTCGCCGAAGCAGCAAAAGTTTCACGTGCTGTTGCTGCATCATGGTTAGCACGACAGGCAATATGTCAAATCTTCCTAAGTCCACCTAAAAGAATTCAGTATGCGCATTTTGATGTTAGCGTTCCTAATGAAGTTCATCAAGCAGATATTTTGTTTTTACCACACGATACCATTAAAACACGTAGACGTCAATACACGTATAGATATGCGTTAACTGTCGTTGACGTTGCGAGTAGATATAAAGAAGCGGAGCCATTATCAACAAAGACAGCATCTGAAGTTGCATCCGCGTTTGAACGCATTTATCAACGTGGTGGTCTACGATGGCCACGGTTATTACAAGTTGATCCTGGTAAAGAATTTCTTGGTGCAGTATTATCGTTGATGAAGCGACATAACGTTAAAATCAGACGAGGACATGCTGAAATTCATCGTGATCAGGCAATCGTTGAACGATTTAATAGAACACTTGCTGAGCGGTTATTTGGATACCAATATGCAAAGGAAATATCTACTGACCTCAAAGATAGATCTCGTGAATGTGTTGCAAGATTACCGAGTGTGATAGCTGCGTTGAATAATGAAATTACTCGTGCAACTTCCATGAAACCTTCTAATGCGATCAAAAAAAATATATACCAATACGACGTGAATCTTTCTGTCAACCAGTATTAGGAAATGTTACAGTTAGATATTTATATGAACCTGGCGAACTTGAAGGTGGTAAAAAAAGAGCAACCGATCCTATCTGGAGCGTGACTACACATAAAATTTCTAGCGTGGTAAGATCCACTGGTAGACCTCAAATCTATAGACTAGATTCTACAGCCCCTCAACGTGGATTTGTACGTGAACAATTGCAAGTAATTCCTGAGGATACGCAATTACCACCAAGCTCACTTATGTAAATTAGCGCCCCGGCGTCGATTACATTCAAGACAGGTCAGCATCACATTTTCACGTGTATGACCAAGATCACTATTAATTCTGTCTACGGTAAATTGTCTTGGATTATTATTCGAATATTGCCATAACATATTACAGTTACAACTTGCACAATTATTATTCTGTAGTTGTTTTAGTTTTATAATAAATTCAATATCAATATCAAAGTCATGATTATTTTTTTTTGTCACACTGCTTATAACCAGTTAGTTTTTTTCTTATTACGTCATTATTAACAGTTTGATCATTATTTTCTATAAAATTCATAATAACCCTATGTAGTTGATATATTCTTCTGACCCTAGAAACTGCGAGATAAACTAAATTCGACCATTCAATCCGATCATCTATAATCCAAATATTTGTATCAGAAATAGTTAACCCCTGTGATGAGTGAATAGTTATAGCATATCCTAACGTCCACGGTGATTTATTCATATTCAGCGCATTCTCAACGACATTAATATCGACTAAAATAATATCATTCAAGACAAGATTCTGTATTCCACCACAAGGAATTTCAACATCAATATTCTGTCGTCGAGTATCTGAGGGGCGATAACATAATGGTACCGGTAGATCTGAAAACTTTTCTTTATGTAACATAAATAATTTATCCTGTGGTTCATCACGAACTATCTTTCTACTTGCAACTATTAAATCAGCGGGATTCCATAAATTTAGAAAATTATTCATAGAAGTCTCTGGAATTACTCCTCGCATTATCTCACATTGTACTCTGGCTGAAGTCTGATTAACCTTTTAAATTCCTTCAGCGGTTCATCAATAGCTCTATGGTCATCATTTATTTCTTCATAATAATCTACGTTATTCTTCAGCCATTCATGTGGAGACTCTCCAACAAAGGGTGGTGGTTGACCATTATCGCCGCACAAAATCACAGCAGTATTCTTCAATAATAACCAATCAAGAAATGTTTTTAGTGTTTCTAACGACACCGTGCATATCTCGTCCCATATAATATATTTAGGTATATATTTCTCACCCATTCGTTCAGGAGTCCATGTGTCTCCACACCATCTAAAGAAACTGTGATAAGTACACGATTTTACTCCTCGTTGCTTTATTTCTCTGGCAAGGTTGTGCGTCGGTGTTAAAACAATCATATCTGATATATTATTTATAAATAAATTAATCGCACGAGTTGTTTTACCTGACCCTCCACACCCATTAAGATAAACGGTTTTATGTCTAGATACAGGATCATACACAGATGGTGCAGATGACTTTAATATTTGATTATTATTTCTGTAATATGTCTCCACAATTTCAACATCGGCAGATTCAGAATAACTAAGTATATTTTCTTGTTTTATCCTCCATGTTCCCCATTCACCATTACCGAGTTTTAATAAATCTTTATATTTTTTATGTACATAAAATGAATCCGTAGCGACTCTGACAGCGTAACGGGGAAATTTATTTATCATCGATAGTAGATTTATCGAAACGTACGCTAACATCGAAGATCTTAAATGAGTAAACTGCGGTGACTCGCCATCAAGATAACTCACAATGATACCTAGTTTCGTTCCATCTGATAAATAAGCATTACATCTGTTTATAAATGTATTTTTCTCCGTTGTATCAGCGATTATAAAATCTAGTTCAGCATCGTCCATAATCAATCTTGTACACGTTCGTTTTTAATCGTATGAACCACCTTGAGTAAACTTACCGATTATCTTTCTACCAAGATCTTTTGCAAATTTCTCATCATGCTCGTTCCTGCATTTATTTATTTTAATGATATGATCTTCATCAATATCAGGGAATTCTTTCCTGGTATCATCGATATTAAATCTGTCCGGTTCTGGCAACCAAACTTGCTTCTGTGAACTATACGATATAATCGCTTCAGTTACTCTCAACGATATTAAAAATTCAGCATCAAGCATATATCGCAATAGTACTATCGGAACCCAACGTCGCTCTGAAAAATGTCTTCCGAACCAAGCATAAGTAATTGCATGGAGATCTTCTCTAAACTCGAATGATTCTACGTGAGCAAATCCTGTTAAGTCAATATCTGGTAAGGGTCCGTTTATCGCAACCCTGGTCATGTCATGTGTAGGATGTCCGAATCTCTTAAAGTATTTAGAACATGCTCCATATCCAAGAAAACTCCCAGGATAACATGCTACCATATCAACCGATATAACATCACTATGGTTGTATTTGGTGTTCCATAATCCACCGTGCCCATATTCTATACAACTTTTCTTGACATCTTCAAAAAATTCCGATCGTGTCGTTTTCCATGAATTTTTCTCCTGAGCGAAATGAGCAGCGACTGACGGAACAGTAAAACAATTATTCAATAATTGTCTAACTATGACATCATCAGAGGTATATTCACGCCAAAGGCGTTGTGCAAGATGTTCCATTTCCTCATGGAGAGATTCTGTACGATAAATATCACCATTAGGTCGTACAAATTGATCATGATGATTATATTCCGAACTCTGAAATAACCAAACAAAAACAGGATCGGTTTTACTAATATTTTTAATAAAATCAAAGATATCACCGTCATAAAATTTAACCGTTCTATCTCGTGGAAATATTGTTACTGCAGCAGTCCATGCGTGCGCGTTATGATCAATAATATCTATCGGAGTTCCCTTTTTTGTATATTTCGGTTTGTATAAAATCTCTCCGGTTAACGTTTTCACTGCTATTGGAAATCTTAATTTTTTCTCTAGCTCAGCGACATCTTTGATAGACGCTCCGGTATCTTTAACCGACTCTGCCCAAGTATTTATTTTTTTACGTCTTAAATCAGTTAAACCATTACCACGTATCGCGTTTATGAATTGTTCTGTAACTCTTTCAGCTACACAGTTTATTCTTGACTCTGACAATCTCATAGGTTTTAGATTCCCGACGTCAGGTTTATTATTAAGCGGTTATATTGCATATACAACTGCAGTAACTGGATATGCACGTTCATAATATAATTTGTCAACACCGGTTAGTATTCCGGGTTTAGATTTATTACTCAAAAGAACAATATTATTTCCTGACTGCACACGGACTGGATCACGCTTATCACGAATGCACACGGACTGGATCACGCTTATCACGAATGCACACGGACTGGATCACGCTTATCACGAATAATCCAAATATCTTCTTCTGTATTTACAATAAATTTAATTAAAATAAAATATTTTTGATTATCAAGGTGATTAATAATTACTTTTCCCCGTTTGTCATTCATCATATTAGTAATATTTCCAACTCTGAATGTTGACCATACATGAGCAGCGCCACTATTACGAAATTCTTTTTTTGCTTCACGAATACGTTCGGTTACATCCTCATCCGTTAATGCCAGATCTTGCATCGAAACACTAAATTTATATTCTGGTAGTCTGTCAAGGTCAAATCTAGCAGGGGAAGGTTCAATAACGGATAATTCCTCCATATAATTAAAACAAATATTTAAATTAAAATTTTAGTATATATATAATGCTTGAAACACAAAAAAAATGTGCTTGGCTCAAAATTGGATATACTTCTCTTTGTAATAAATCGTATGTTGTTGTTGTTGTTGTTGTGGGGCTTAACGCCATTTTTCAGCACACGATAGGCTATACATGGCGGCCAGTATTAATGGTGGAGGAAGAAACCGGGAAATGCCCGGAAAGAACCACCGACCCACGAGAAGCTACTGGCAAGCTTTCTCACATATCCACATTCGCCGAATCCTAGACTCGAACCAACGCAGACAGAGGTGAGATGGCAGTGATCCGTAACGGAGAGCGCTTTAGACCACTCGGCCACTCGGGGCCCCTTAATAATAAATCGTATGTGAATAAATACTGCGGAAATCATGCACAAAGTATCAAAAATGGAAGTACAGGACCAATACCGTGTATTCAATGTGGTGTTGGAGTCAGAGGAAAAACTCAATTGTGTCTAAAATGTGGCGGAAAAAAATACAGAGAATTAAAACGATATTATGACAAAAAAAATAATACATTATCAGGTAAATCTCCTATAAAAACCGTAGAAGATTATCTGGTCAGATTTCAAAACAATGATTTAGACAAATAATATTATATATATAAAATGACTCAGACAAATCAGACTTGTGATGAAATGATCGATAATGATATTATAGGAGAATTAAGAAAAGAAGTATTTCGTGATAAACACGAATTTGTGAAACATCCAGTATATACAAATTATGAAGCATCCCGAGATGGTGTAATCAGACACTGTAGATTGAAAAAACCAGTCGGTAATATTACTAATACTGGTTATTTTAGATTTCGTGCTGGGGAAAATAAATATTATTACTCACATAAATTCATATTTGAATGTCATTTTGGATTGATCAAAGATGGACTTATAGTTGATCATATTGATGGAGATCCCCAGAATAATCGGTTATCTAACCTGCAAGCTATTACACAAAGTCAGAATGCTGCACGTGGAAATACTGGAAAATGTAAAAAGTTTGCAAGAAGATCTATTAAATCCATAAATACAGAAACAGGACGGGAAATAACTTTCCCATCAATATATGTGGCTGCAAAACATTTTAGCATAAATTCACGATCGGTACAATTTGTCGCAAATAATATTACTAGATCTGCATTTTCGAAAACATATAATCAGCGGATAGTATTTGAATATATCTAACCCTGTCTTCATAACAAAAACAAATAGTTCGACTCTGTCAATTTTGCCAAGGTTTTTGTTTAGCCATAATTACAGTCAAGGGTCCACCTTCACCGTCGCTGCTCTCAGCATTGACAGAATCAGATAACATAATCTTTCTTAATTGCATTACACGATTATCCACGATCTTTTTTCTTTCGTACTCGTGAGACAGTTCGGATTTAATATTTTCGATCGAACGTGCAAGAGGTGCAAATAGCTTTACCTGATCGTCGTTTACTATAGCTAGTGATTCAAGCATGGATTGATAAATTAATTTTATAAATCTGTAGTTTGAAGGTAGTGTATATTTATTATCAAATTTTCTCTGTTGCAGTGATTCAAAATCGCACATAATTTTCTGAGGGTCGAGATTATCAGATATTTTTATTCCGTTATGTTTTAGTTTTTTAATAGCACAGATAATATCATTAATGTTTTCATAGTTCATTATATAATAAGTATTTATTTAATATAAAAATAAACAAAAATATACAGCGCGGGGTGACATTCGGTCTACCATTCCATAGTTGTATCAGATAAACCTAATGAGGTTCCGAATCTTTGTTTAGACATTTACCCCCAAGAGAACCCCTAAATATCCGAAACCGAAACTTTAGAGGCTCAGAGGGTTGTCTATACGTGTTATTAGTTTACCCACGAAAGAATTCCTAAATATCCGTAACCGAAACTCTAAGAACTCAGAGGGTTGTTTATACACGTGTAGGTCTTATTTTAGTGACCAATCAAATTCTGTTTATTGCCTTAAAAGAATTCCTAGATATCCGTAACCGAAATTCTAGGAACTCAAAGGCTGATTGGTCTTTGTGACCTGGAATCTCATTAGGTTTATTTTTAGTTTTGCGATTGTGTCTTTTGGAATGGCCCTTGTGTGGGGTACCCCTTTAGTGAAGTCACAAGGTCACGACCTCATATCACCCCCCCGCTGTATATTTTTGATGAGATGATATGATGATGATGATGATGATGAAATGCCGTCTTTAAGCACACCAACCCATAACGATCAACCAATAGGTGATTCACAAAAGTGAATCCACCACGTGTTGACGTAGTGGATTGGTGTACTTAAAGACGGGGGGGCTGGAGCCCCCAATAAATTATAAATCTTGGCCTAAAATCGCCCCCCGCAGACAATTTGTCCTTCTTGGGTTTCGAACCATGACCCTCCGGATGAGAGTTTCTACGCGCTATCAACTGAGCTATCGAACCTTGTTATAAATACATATTGAAAAAGTTAGTATGTGTTTACCAATAGCCTTAGCTTAACAATTTGTCAGTCATATCGTTACATTCCTAAAAACTACAATATTCTTAACAAAAACCACATTTTTCTGTGTAAAATGAGATTTTATATTTCTAGTTTCCAAAATATATATATAATTCTGTATAACATTGAGTCTATGCGTATAAAGCCGTAACAGCGGATATTGATTTATTCATATAGGGGATGTTCTTAAAATAACTTTACGCACAGCCGTTATATGGAATAATCAATATGCAGCCACAGCCTTCTAGATAATAGATTTCGATTATGCACGGATTTTATGTAAACAAAGAATACAGTATTATAGACATCCGGATATTTTTTTTTTGTTATGATAACGCATCATGATTTCACATACAGGTTTATATTTAGTACTTCGTTTCTCGTGTCCAGAATGCGATTGCTTTGGTCTGTAAGTTTAAAGTGTATTCTTGATAATAACGGATTACGAACTCGTAGGTACACGGGATAAATTGGCTCTGATACAATTAACGAACCGGGAGGGACCAACGGGCTAAAACTGAATAATATGTACCCTTGCTGGGCCTGGCTAGACTTAGAAAGATCTACCTGATAGCTACCTTCAATAACATCACATACCAGATTGACTGCAATTGTTGTTGTTATATTTACAATGCCTGGCGATATATGACGTCCGTCACCAAAGGGATTGTTACTGTGTTTTAGTATAATCGGTGGTGGGGCTATTTTTCTCCATGATTCAATTACTCCCGGATAATATTCTTCAATAAGATCACTTAATGATTTCTTCATTTCAGCGTTATTTAAATCTGGTATAACAAATGTTTGTAAGTCTTTTTCTGTTATTTTATAATGATCAAGAAATAATTGCTTACGTTTTAGATCTGTGTAAGGATTATTTCCATCGAGTTTAGTCGCAATGTTTATAATACTTCGACTAGCGATGTATAAATCTAGTAACATCCCATTTAAGTGTTTTATTGACTCGATTACTTGATTTTTTACACCATCGTCATAATGTTGAGATAATGAAATAAGTAAATTTCTTAAATCATTAAACGTTTTATCGTATTCAGGCTTAAAAGGATCTAAAAATTCTTTAAAAAATTCTTCATCAACAATCTCTCGCACCCCCGCTCCTGGCGTCCGGATAACATTAAATACTGATCTAGTTATCTTGGGGATTCTTTTACCGTCAAAATCGGTAAAGTAATATCTATCGTCGTTTGGAAATCCAAAATACATATAATGCCATGGATTTTTTTCTCGATATTCTGGATTTTTAATGAATTTTTCTTCACTCGTTTTAAACTCATTTTTAGTTGGTTCTGAAACTCCATTATAAACAGGTGCGACTTCAGGCCATCCTAACACTGATCTGATCGAACTTTGATAAATATCTACGAGGTAATCAGAAGAATTTATTTCAATAACCGCTGATAGTGTTGGTTCATGAACAGTGATCGCTATTTTAGATTCTTTCCCTGTGATAGATTTAATTCTGCGTTGGAACTCATCATTAATCTGTTCTATTTGATAACTGCCCGTTGAAATTCCAACAACTTGCCAATCAGGTGTTCCATCTGGTTTATTTTTATTCGCAAATACCAGTGAATTATTTGGTTGTTGTCCACCAAACGGTTTTGACCTAATATTAGGCCAGCTATGATAAATTCGTAATCGTGCTAGCGCTATTTCCTTTGCTGGAATTGCAGTCGGAAAATTAACGCTAAATTCAGGATTGGTTGAACTTAATGATATCATAGTAGTTTTTGACGGCGTTGTATTAGCTACGATCTGCTGAAGTAATTCGCGCGACTCTGACATTATTATTATCGTTATTATTTAATTCTCCATCTTTCCGTTATTGTCACTAGCGATTATGAACGCTTCATCGTAGGTTTTCATTATCGTTACGAACTCCTCATCGGATATTTTACCATCACTGAGATACGCTGAAATATACGAGCATAATTTAGTGTATGCGGCTGTTGCTGTGTGCAATTTCATTATGTACTCGTTTAGTTTATCATTCGTACACGTAGATATTTTCTTAGAGATAATACTGAAAATACCTGCGCATGTTGTTGCCGTTGAAACTATAATTGTTACAACTGCAGGCGCTGTCATCGTTATTGTTGATAGTAATAATCCAGTTCCAGCAATAACAGCAGAAACCGAGTATACCATTATATCAATAACAACCATACGTCGCCGATATTTTTTTACCTTTATCGTGTAATCGTCGATGATATTTTTTAGTTTGGTTTGACACTCACATACTTGAGCGTATCTGTGACGTTGAACGTCGATAAATGACTCTTGATTCATTATACTTATCTAGGTAACTAATTGAGGAGTTTCACATACAAATTCCAAGCACCACCAGTATAACGCTCTGGTTAAATTTTTGTCAGACGCTTCCAGCAGAAATGTTTCTTCCGCATCTTTATTTATTATGACGGATACAACTCCAGAAAAAGTGTCGATTGAATGACGCCATGGAAATGTAGTAAATATACTGAATTTTGCTATGCTAAATATAGACAGCCTGTATACGCCAGTAATTTCTGCGGTGTGTTTGAGATTATTATCTTGCAGTGTCCATACTCCTAATCCTGATGCTACTGTGTATACTGCGTTGAAGATCTGCTTGTGAGGCATTCCAGCAAGTAACTTTGTTACTAGATTCGTTTTTTCAATGATATTAGGAATTCCACTAACAATATCGTTGATTTTCATGTTAATGTTAGCGAGATTAATAATAACAGTTGGTGGAGTTCCAAAAAATTCGTTAATATTTCTGTTTACATTTCTACGAAAATTTAGAAATGTTTGTACATGAGTAAAATATTCAGCTCTAAATGCAGCAATTCCATCATTAATTGTCGTTAACGAAGTCGTTATTGGAATTTCCCTATCGTCGACGTATTTTTTAGTTGCGGCGTCGAAATCTGTTTCTGGTGTTCTGAGATTATTAATACCATTATTATTCATGTCGAGAAATGCACGCATTATACCACCGCGCACTGACACGTATTTGGATTCTTGATCATCGACGTATTTTTTTGTTGCTGCGTCTGTATCTGCGATTGGATCTCCAAGATACGTAATTTTTCTTCTTGACATAATAATGTTACCGGTAAATACATCACCAGTTTTCTTAACATAATCGTTAACCGATTTACCGGAATCCTGTATTTTACCCTGATCAGTGAAAGTAACGATATTATTAACAACCGCGTTGGGAATTCGTATAAGTACATCTGGTAGTTGTATATTACTCGTTTTTAATCGTCCTTGTTTATCCTGAAAAACGACGATTTCATTTTGATCCACACTCGTGATATTTAATAAATCATCGATTTCATTTCTGAGCTGATCAAGAGTTTAGATAACTCGACCTTCTCCTTATCTTTGCGAGAAGATCTTCCATAAATATCTACCATTATATTTACTGATATCAGTTTAAGTGTTATGGCGTAGTGTAGTGAACGCGTGCACGACTTTATGAGGCGGTGCTGTTGATTTTGATATAGCATCAAGCACAGCGAGGGTTTCACGACCGCATATTGGAGGATCAGTTATTTTTTGTGTTGGTAGCGTTGAATACCAGATTGGAATATCGCCGGTAACGTACTTTAAAAATTCTTTTGGTGGTGCTAATCCATACGAATCGAAATAAATAATTCCACGTGGATCAATTGCATATCCTACCCAGTGCGTGCCTGGGCCAGAATTTTTATCGAGATTAATAATACCGGTTTCAATATTGTTTGCAACGGTTGGTAATTGATCGCGCATAAAAACACCTCTGAAATTTTTTATTTTTAATTGCTTAGCAGCATTAAGTAAATCAAAATTGGACATAGGTGATATTAGTAAACTGTCCCTGGTAATCTTAGACCCTTTCCGTACCATGAATGTGGAGTCCCTGGTAATCTTAAACCTCTTCCCTTTTTTGATTCCCTTTCCTGTTGCTTTCTTTAATGCCATTCCAGCAGCTGTTCCAACAGCACCTAATGCAGCTGCTTTTGCAACAGCTGGGGCTGCAGCGGCTATTAATGCTGGTATTGATGCGAGATGTGGAAATATACCACCCGATTTAGCAATATCTTTGATGGCGCCCGCAGAAAGATTAAGTTTGACGCCTTTATTTAATTTTTTAGCATCATTGAAGTTTTTGAACTGACGCTCGATCAACGATAATTTATTTGCACCGGTCATCTGTTCTCGCTTTAGCGATATTTTTATTCCATAATTATTTTTTGATGCTGATTGCAGCTTTTTAATCTGACCAGGAGTCAGACTCACACTAACGTGATGATATAACATTATTAATATTATGAACGATCTAATTACATGTTTTCTACTGGGGCATCAATAACTCTCATTCGTCCACCAACACCTTCGAGTAACATCGATTTATCGCTGAGTATAACGGCAATTGTTCTGTAATTAGGAATAGCTCCAACATCTCTATTAACACGAGCTCGAAAATGAATATCTACAACAGATTGTCTGATTAAATCTAAATGTTCTAGAGAAAAGTAATAAATCGGATACAGCGTTGTAAAATCTAGCTGCGATATTTGTAAACCAGTATCAATATTTTGATCACGTCCCATGAACGACATAAGACGATGATATGCACGTGCTAGATGATTTTGATCGAAATTCAGTAATATATCTTCGGATGGTTCTTGATGTCCATTAATCCTTAATGAAACCTCAGAAACACCAAGATCATCAAATACCATAATACTATGTACTTGCGAGTTTACTCGTGCAGTATTTTGAAACGCAATAAATATGTGTCTTGGTGCAGAAACACCTTGCTGAGAAGCTATTTGCCATGTAAATAAACCATTAATTGCACTATCTACAGCATCTGTGGTCATAGTCAACCATGACAAAGTTGATTTACCGCCTTGACTCATAAAAGATAACAACCGGTCTTCTTCAGATATTGACGGAGTCATCACTGGCATCCACAGGGAAAATTTTTTAAGAATTACTTTACCAGCATCACCAGCAGGTCGCCATATTGCATCATCGTCTGTGCCTTTTCGTACTAGTACAACTGTGTGTTTGGCTCCAAAAATGAATTTTCTGACATTTCTACAGAACCCAAAAATATGTGACAGTGGAATGCACATGAAAATATTCTCCTATCACCTTTTAACATTGCTCGACGTGATCTAAATCCTAAGTTGAAATCTGGATCTACATTAATAATCATACTTTGTACATCCACATTGGCGTTTCTAGCAAAATTTCTTGGTTGTCCTATTTCATATTGTTGGTACTCTGGAGAATTAGAAGTATCTTTCACAAACATCATTGATGGACCAGCTGATCTTGAGTAATCGTCGCTGTATCTTGCAAGGCCAAGTATTGTCGTGGCAACGTCGACGTCCTTCTGGATTGATTCAATATTTTTTCCGTCAATCATGTACGTAGCGCTATCAAATAACGCCATAATACCATTATTAACAAAGCCGACACTAACATCAGCGGCGTATGGTACTGGTGCTGCAGGATTAGCGTTATTTATAATTTCACCTTCGACTTCAATAAATGCTTCAGCGGGTAAGAAATATCTACTTGTATCTTGAACCTGTAGTTCAATTCGTCCACGCTGATCTGGAATTCGTGCGTCGTAAGAATAATATTGATAATCACGCACAGACTCATCTTTGAGTACTGGTGCGTCCATGTCAAATGCAGGATCAGATATACGTTTGAACATCTTTATTATATTTCTATCGTCTAACACGAAGACCACTTCCTGCTATCAGACTAGCGGTTATATTTTTTTCCCTTTCCGACATCGGATATGAGCTAACTCCGCTAGTTTTTGATTAGCGGCTTGATTTATTATTTTACTTACATTTGCGGGCATCACTTCAGTGCTAGGTAATTTCACAGGTTGAGGTCGGGTCGCTTGTGGTCTGCGTATTAATCTTGATAGTCTATCTTTAATTGCTGAGAATGCTCTGCTAGCAAGATTACCAACAGCGCCTATACCCTTTTCACGAACAACATCAATAGCTTTCATTCCTAGCTGCTTTGCAATCGGTATTGCTTTTGGGGCTATCCTTCTAAACAGACCCTGAATAACATCACCTAAGCCATCTCCGTAGGTCGTTTTTTATACCGGTAATCGAGTTTATTACCCTGACCATGGTAGGTCCACGAGTATTGTGTATGATCATTTTATTATTAAGTGACTTTATCACTAATTACATACTTAATCACTATGATAATCATAAGTGACATCGTCACTGATTTCATTAATAAGAGACCGATATACATTAATATCCATGATACCGCCTGTAAATAATCGTTTGCAAATATCAGCTACTTCATTAATAATTTCTGGAGAATTATTACCAGCTCGTTTTCCTCCAATGAGATATTCTAGTCGATCGACATCAGCAAGAACGTAATTGGGACAAGTAATAAGACCACTTCCTAGACCACTTCCAGTTGCGCCAGGAGAAGTGTCTGACGGAATATATTCTTCTTCCTCTTCAATTGGTTTCGGTGGTGTTTTTTTACTTGATTTCGGTGGTGTCTTTGGTAATTCTGGATAATCACTAAGTGATTGCTCAAATGTTTTTGGTGTTTTTTGTTGTCCTTGTTGTTTTTGTTGTTGTTCTTGTTGTTTTTGTTGTTTTTGTTTTTGTTCTTGTTGTTTTTGTTGTTGTCCTTGTTGTTCTTGTTGTTTTTGTTCTTGTTGTTTTTGTTGTTGTTCTTGTTGTTTTTGTTGTAGTTCTTCCCCTTGATCTTCCTACCTTATTCTTGAAGGAATTAAATTATTAATTTTCCTAGTATAATTCTTATATAATGGATCATCATCTCCAGCTTGTTCAACATTCATATATATGCGATATAAATATTTTCGCCATTGTTTATTGTTTTTAATATCTTTTACGTGTTCAGGTTTCATTAATTTACCTCTTTGACTAAAACTATCCACAGCAAACTCAACTAGTTGATCTTGGTTCCTCAAATTTTTAATTACCTTAATAGTTTTTTTATCAAATTTATTTATCAATTCAGCGGTACTTAGACTTACTGATTTTGGTTTAGGGGCTGGTGCTTCAGCACCTTCAGGTTGATCTTCATCCTCAAGTATTTCCGGACTGTCATCGTAGCAACTATTTCGGCTGGAAGTTCACGTAAAATTTCTTTTGTCTTTTTTGTTCTTCTTGCTATTTTCTTAGTTGCTTCAGCGGTTTTCTCTAACACAGGTTGAATACCTTTAGTGGTCTCAGTGATAGGTTTAAATAATTTTTTT
>JAECUM010036679.1:0-23116 GCA_016617855.1 Megalonaias nervosa | reverse complement strand
ATTTATCAGAGTTCGATCAGATCCGTGTTAGGATGGTCTGAAGATCCACCAGCTTATACAGGCCCGCCAGAACCAAAAATTGAGGAATTTAGAACAAGTGAAGAAAAATTTATAAAAACCCCAGGATATCTAAAAGAAATTTCATGGTATTATTATGTTTTTTAATACGATCCAAGCAATGAAAAACATTTCTTCACCGATTTCGATGGTAAAAAAATTCCTATCCTAAAAAAATCAATATTTACTATCGAAAAAGGCGCTACTGATTTGATCTTTTGATGATGTTACTGTTGTTGATGAAGTATTTTTAAAAAAATTAAAGATTATATTAAACCTGAGTACAATAAAACATTTAATGATTTAAAAAAATCTGTTTTCTTCATTATCACAAGATTATAACAGTAACGTAAAGCAGCAAATAATCGAAACAACACAACATTTAAATAAGGTTTTATCTGATATATACATCATTAATAGAAGTATTGTATTATTTGCAACAACTAGACCATCATTTCTTAGAGAACCAGACTATAAGCAAATATTTCTTAATTATTATAAAATAACAGAGGAACAGTTACCAACATTTATAATTCCAGGATTTAACTCTGACAAGCTAAAGAAAAATGTTAATGATCTTATTGATGAATATTTTCAAAAGATACTTGAATCATGGATAAAAATAACCCCTTCACCAGTTATTCTGAAACATGATAATAATCCACACGGTGGAGGCCGCCATATCTCACCTGGTGTTTTTAATATAACATCAACAATTGTAGTCAGTCTAGTATGTGACATAATTGATGGCAGCTATCAAGTAGATCTTTCAAAGTCTAGCCAGGCCCAGCAAGGATATATATTATATTCATTTAGTCCTCAAGCGCCCCCTGGGTGGTTAATTGTATCTGAACCAATTAACCCCGTTTATCTATGTGTACATAATCCGCTATTATCAAGGATACATTTTAAATTTACTGACCAGACTGGACACGTTCTGGATTTAAGAAATGAAGAATTGAATATTAATCTGTATGTGAGATCGTAGAACGTCTGAGTAAATATTTATTATAAAATAAAAAAAAATTAATCTGATTCTGAAATTATAACAGAATTTATTTTTTTTTTACTGATTTTTCATAATCTGATGGGCTAAATGGTACTTTGATTAAATAAATCATTACAAATTTCTCGATCTGATGGGTTAAATGGTACTTAAAATCATTAAAATCTGAATAAATAATCAAATTTCCTGTAATAATATATGTTTATATGGTGATTGAGACAATTGCACATATAATGAAGCGAGATAACTCTGTCAAGCAAAAGCTTTCTCTGTAGAGTAAATTAAGCAATTATCTCCCTTGTTACTGCGTCGATTCATAAGACCACGGAGATGGTTCTATTTTCTTTCATTGTAACGGTAATTATTTAGTGATTTAATTGTTCTCTGTAAGCAATTAGCTGTTAGTGAAGGAGCAGTTTGTAACAGAGAAGAATATTTATGCACCTTTTGACTCTCATGACCTCAGAGAACCATTAAATCACGTCGGCTTGTGCAAGTGCGTAATTACAAATCAAAGTTATTTTTAGCTCATACCTGTAATATTACAATGCAGTTCTATACTTGTATTTTAACCTAGCAAACGAAAATTTATACAGAAAATGTAATGTGCGATTATTTTACACAGTATATTTTATGAAGTGTGTTTGGAAATTGAAGTAAATCCATGCTACAGCTCAACAATAACTGATTTTATTCACTATGCCATGTGTGGCATGTTATATTGATCTGCATGTACTCTTCAGCTTCCGGACTTTCTGTGTAGAATTATCATATTTTATGAAGTGTGTTTGGAAATTGAAGTAAAACTATGCTACAGTTCTACAATAATTTGTGATTTTATTCAGTATACTGGTCGTATGTAATTTGCCTGCTTATTCAGTATTGGGTAACTATACGATAATTTCTTGAACGTGTATTTGTATTAATCGGAAAGTGGTACAGTGTTATAATGTTGGATTATCATACTGGGGGCCACGGGTTTGATTCCTGTGGCTGACAAGTGTCGACAGTAATCGGAACGATGCCATTTTGCCTAATGGTTGGGGGTGTTCCACCCAGTAAAGATTTCATGTACATCTCCTCACCGCGTCAAACAACGTGGTGAGTGCATTTTGCACTCTCCCCGGGGTTTGATATTGGGGGGGATGTATACATGAATATTTATGATATAATTTCTATATTTAAACTGGAGAATGGAACCCCCCAAAATAAACAGTAGGGTGATGTGAGCTCATAAAAATTGTGACCTCACTGAAGGGTATACCCCACCCAGTACATTCAGAAAGAGTGTAGCCAAAAGAAAAGGCATCATGGGATACAATAAAAGCCTTTAGAAAACTAGGGTCATTAATATAAGAAAAGTCCCAAACATTAGAACCCATGAACTTTACTGGCATGAAGGGACCCCGTGGAATAGTAATGTGATCGTCATTGCTACTGTTCATTTTTGATTTAAAAAAACATTATTATTATTATTATTATTATGATTCAGAAACATTATTATTATTATTATTATTATTATTCAGAAACATTATTATTATTATTATTTTCATTTTAAACAAATATTTATTATATAATGAATTACGAAAATATTAATGATTATTTCTGCTATTGAAAAATTACAAGATGAGGGTATAAAGATATCTGAAAATCTTAATCCTCAGAAAATTATGTGTGATTTTGAATCATTACAGCAACGAAAATTTGAAAATAAATATACATTACCATCCAATTACAGATTCATGAAATTAATTTATCAATCTATGTTAGAATCCTTGGCAATGGTAAATGACACAGGTGAAGCTATTTAAACCCCTTGCACGTTCAATTGAAAAGGTTAGATCCGAATTGTCTCACGAGTATGAAACAGAAAAGATTGTGAATAATCGTGTAATGCAGTTGAGAAACATTATGTCATTTGATTCTGTCAAAGTGAGACAAGTGACACGGAGAGCAGCGACAGTGAAGGTGGACCCTTGACTGTGGTGATGGCTAAACAAAACCCTTGGCAAAATTGACAGAGTCGAATTATACAGTAAAAAAATATTTATTTATTCTGAATCAGATAATAATCAGATTTATTTATTATTATAATATTTTTATTTTTTCTGTTTTTTGTAGGATTTTTATTATTTTAAGTACCATTGACCCACCTACCAGAGAGGATAGAGTTATCTCGTTTCATTATCTGACACAATAGGGATATATTCAAATATTATCTGCTGATCATATTTTATTGAAAATGCAGATTTGTATGTTTTATTTGCTACAAGTTGTACCGATTGTTGGTGTATGCAAAAATATCTGGCAGCTGCATTCATTGATGAAAATATTATTTCTTGGCCTGTCTCTGCATTTATGGATTTAATAACTCTCTTTCCAAACTTTTTACATTTTCCAGTATTTCCACGTGCAGTAGGTTACATAAATAATTATGTTTTGGATTCCCATCAATATGATCGATTACAAGTCCATCTTCGATGACTCCATGAAAACATTCATAGATGAATCTATGAGAGAAATAATTTTTATTCCTATTAATATTAAATCTAAAATAACCAAATTTATCAACATTACCGACTGGTTTTTTTAATCGACAGTTTCTGATTACATCATCATGAGATGCTTCATAATTTTTAATTATAGGATGCGTTACAAATTCTTTTTGCTCCATTTATATAATAATATTATTTGTTTAAATCATTATTTTGAAAATCTAGCGAGATAATCTTCTGCGGTTTTTATAGGAGATTCTACATTTTTTTTATCATAGTATCGTTTTAGTTCTCAGTACTTTTTGTCACCGCATTTCACACACAATTGAGTTTTTACTCCGACTCCAACACCACACTGCACACATGGTTTTGGTCCTAGACTCCCATGTCTAATGCTTTGCATATGGTAGCCGCAGAATTCATTTATGCATGCTTTGTTACAAGGGGAAGTATATCCGATCATGAGCTAATTACACCAATTCTTTGTTTGAATCATTATATATATATTAAAATTCAATTTAAATATATATTTGTCTTAATTATAATAATGGAGGAATTATCCACAATTGAACCTTATAGACCTAGATTTGATCTTGACAGACTACCAAAATATAAATTTAGTTTTTCGATGCAAGATCTGGCTTTAACAAATGAGGATATAACTAAATGTATACGTGAAGCCAAGAAGGAATTTCGCAACGATGGTGCGGTTCATGTGTGGTCAACATTCAGAATTGGAAATGTTGTCGATACTATAATGAATGACAGACGAGGAAGAGAGATTATTAACAACCTTGATGTTCAAAGATATTTTATTTTAATAAAATTTATTGTAAATACAGACGACGATACTTGGATTATCCGTGACAAACGTGATCCTGTCCGCATGCAGTCAGGAAATAATATTGTCCTCTTAAATAAAAATTCCAAACCAGGAATACTAACTGGTATTGACAAATCGTATTATGAACAAGCGTATCCTGTGACTGCGGTTGTCTATGCAATATATGCGCTGAATAATAAACCTGACGTTAGTGATCTCAAGCCGATGAAACTGTCATCCTTGACAGAGTCAAGAATAAACTGTGCAGCTGAACGAGTTACAGAACACTTCACAAATGCGATATGTGGTAGTGGTTTAAGAGATTTACAACGTAAAAAAATAAATACGTGGGGAGAAGCAGTTAAAGATACCAGAGCATCTATCAGCGACGTTGCTGAGCTGGGAAGGAAATTAAAATTCCCAATAACATTGAAGATGTTAAGCGGAGAGATTTTGTATAAATCGAATTGTGAATCAAGAGGAGCTTCAATAGATATTATTGATCATAATGCACATGCATGGACTTTGGCAGTAACAATATTTCCACGAGACAGAACGGTTAAATTTTATAATGGTGATATATTTGATTTTATCAGAGATATTAGTAAAAATGACCCTGTATCCGTTTGGCTGTTTCAAAGTTCCGACGATATAACTTAAGAGCAGTTTGTACGTCCTAATGGTGATATTTATCGTACAGAATCTCTTCATGGAGAAACGTTCCATCAGTTGCTGCTCACTTTGCTCAGGAGAAAAATTCATGGAAACCAACACGATTGGAATTTCTCGAAGATGTCCAACATAGTTGTATCGAATACGGACACGGTGGATTATGGAATATTAAATACGATTATAGCAACGTTATCTCGGTTGATATAGTAGCGTGTTATCCTGGAAGTTTTCTTGGATACGGAGAGTGTTCTAAATACTTTAAGAGATTTGGACATCCATCACACGAGATGACCAGAGTTGCGATAAACAGACCCTTACCAGATTTTGACTTAACTGGATTCGCCTATATAGACTCATTCGAGTTTGCGGAAAATCTCCATCCGATTACTTATACTTGGTTTGGAAGACATTTTTCAGAAAAATGTTGGGTTCCAATAGTACTCTTACGATATATGCTTGACAATAAAATATTGATATCGTTGAAAGTAAATGAAGCAATTATATCGTATCGTCCACAGAAACAAGTTTGGTTACCAGAATCAGACAGATTTAATATTAATGATGCTAGGAGAGAATTTCCTGATCTTAACGAAGATGATATTGTTAAAATTACTAATAATATACGTAAATGCAGGAAAGAAAGTGATGAGAAACTTGCAAAAGATCTCAGCAGAAAAATAATTAGTAAATTTACACAAGGTAGTTCATATGATTATAAACGACACTGTACAAGATTAATTATGGACGATGCTGAACTCGATTTTGTAATTGCTGATACAACAGAAAAAAATACATTTATAAGTCGAAGTAATGCTTATTTATCAGACAGAACTAAACTAGGTACAGTTGTGAGCTATATTGATGGCAACTCACCGCAGTTTACACATTTAAGATCTTCAATGCTCGCGTACGTTTCGATAAATCTATTATCAATGATAAATAGATTTTCTCTGATTGCAGTCAGAGTCGCGACAGATTCATTTTATATAAATAAAAAATATGCAGATTTGTTAAAACAATTACATATTGACAATTATGCATCATGGGGTGAATGGAGAATAAAACAAGAAAACATACTTAGTTATTCTGAATCTGCTGATGTTAAAATTAAGGAAATATATTACAAAAATAATCAAATATCAGAATTGTCATCTGCACCATCTGTATATGATCCAGTGGCTAGATATAAGACTGTTTATCGCAATGGATGTGGTGGTTCAGGTAAAACAACTCGTGCGATTAAATTATTCCTGAACAACCATTCAGATATAATTGTTTTGACACCTACACATAAACTCGCCAGAGAAATAAAAGAACGAGGAATCAAATCTCAAACTTATCATAGTTTCCTCAGATGGTGCGGAGACACATGGACTCCTGAGCGAATGGGTGAGAAATATATACCTAAATACATTATCTGGGACGAGATAGACATGGTTTCGTTAGAAGTATTAAAAATGTTTCTTGAATGGTTATTGACGAAAAATACTGCTGTAATAATGTGTGGCAATCATGGTCAACCACCACCCTTTGTTGGACAGTCTCCACATGAGTGGCTGAAAACATTTGTAGATTATTGTGAAGAAATAACTGATGACCATAGAGCTATTGATGAACCGCTGAAAGAGTTTAAAAGGTTATTCAGACTGCAGCCAGATAAAGTACAGTGTGAGATAATGCATAAAGTAATTCCAGAAACCCCTATGAATGATTTTTGGAATTTATGGAGACCTGCTGATTTGATAGTTGCAAGTAGAAAGATAGTTCGTGATAAACTTCAGCAACAATTATTTCTGTTACATAAAGAAAAATTTTCGTATCTACCTGTACCATTGTGTTATCACCCAGTAGATACTCAACGACAGAATATTGAAATTGAAATTCCTGGTGGTGGGATACAAAATCTTGTGCTAAATGATATTGTTTTAGTTCACGTCAGTGCTGTTGAGACCGCATTAACAATGGACAAATCTCCGTGGACATTAGGATACACTATAACGATTCACTCGTCACAGGGATTAACTATTTCTGATACAAATATCTGGATTGTCGATGATCGGATCGAATGGTCAAATTTAGTTTATCTCGCAGTATCTCGAGTCAGAAGAATATCTCAACTGCACAGGGTTATCATAGACTAATAACCAAAGAAATCACTAACGACTTTGTCGTCAAGAAAAAATTAGCGAGCTATAAGCAATGTGACAAAAAAAATAAGGAAGATTTTGATATTGATATTGAATTTATTATAACACTGAAACAACAACAGAATAATCATTGTGCAAGCTGTAACTGTAATATGCTATGGGAATATTCGAATAATAATCCAAGACAGTTTACCATGGATAGAGTTAATAGTAGTCTTGGTCACACACGCGAAAATGTGATGCTGACATGTCTTGAATGTAATCGACATCGAGGAGCCAGTTAACAAAAGTGAACGCGGTGGTAATTGTGTGTCTTTAGGAATTATTTGTAATTGTTCACATACAAATCCACGTTGAGGAGCCATCGAATCTAGTCTGTAGATTTGCAGGTCTACCTGTGGATCTTACCACGCTATAAATTTTATGTGTAGTCACACTCCAGATAGGATCAGTTGCTCTTTTTTTACCACCTTCAAGCTCACCAGGTTCATATAAATATCTTACAGTTACATTACCTAATACTGGTTGTGGGGAAGATTCACATCATTGTATTGGTATATATTTCTTTGTAATTGCATTAACAGGCTTCATAGAAGATGCACGAGTAATTTCATTATTCACCGCAGCTTTCACACTTGGTAACCTTGCAACCCATTCATGAGATCTCTCCCCGGACTTAAAGTCAGTGGATATTTCCCTTGAATATTGATATCCAAATAACCGCTCAGCAATTGTTCGATTAAATCGTTCAATGATTGCCTGACCATCTGTAGATGACCTCTATGGATTTATTAATAACCTCGTAGTATATGATGATGTGATGCTGGACAAACAATCAAATCCAGCTCGGATATTTTCCAGAGGCAGACACAAAAATACTGACGTGATTTATGTTACTCAGCGATATACACAAATACCTAAAGTGATCAAAGACAACTGTAATATTTTAGTTGTGTTTAATGGAGTAGATAATTATACTTTACAAAATATTTATTATACTTGGTGTTCAGGGGATATGGACATGATTAAGTTTAAAAACTTCTTTTCAAAGCACAAGCTGTTCCGTTCAGATTTATAACATTAAATTTACATGACCCAAGATCTAGGTATCGTATAGGTCTGGATAAATTCTTTGGTTAATTACAGCAGCAGAGGAGGTGAACAACCAAAATTGAGTGACCCGGTGAGTAAACGAAACACGCCATAAAAAAATAAAAACAAAGAGTCAATGATAAAATAACAAAATGAGCTAACCTAATTAGAGAAAAACTTGGTCCATTAGAGGCTTTGGTTTAGCATTATCGACCTTGAGATTTCATTTTCGTAGGAAGCTTTATTTTTCATAAATAAGGTCTCCAGCAAAATGGTCTGTTCACCTCCTCTGCTGCTACAGTTCCAGGACTTGCATAGTGCTTCTGGACACTTTCATCATATGAAGCCTTGCTTAGTGCCTCAATACCCAAGAACCCAGTTCATGAACCCAGTTATACATCAGTCTGACCCACATAGTGCTGCTGGGCGATATCCAATTTATACAGGCACTCATGGATAAGTCTAACCAGAAAGTGCTGGTGGTACATCCTGCAGATGTTATCCAGTCCATTCAGGTACTCTATTGGATCAGTCTAAACTGCATGGTGCAGCTAGGCACTTCCTGTGGATGACATCCAGTGTATATAGGCAATCTGATGGATCAGTCTAACCCAGATAGTACCTAACGACACTTCTGGCATATGATGACCATCTTGGTGGCTCGATTTTCAAGGGATGTCTCATCGCTTGTCCTAAAGCCTTTGCCACCAAAAGGGAACTTCTGCTTATCAACACTTTGGAAGGAACAGGATCTATCTCATACCGTACTGCAAGTGTGGTAAGCTGCCGTCCATGACATTCTTCTCCAACTACTTTACAGGTAGCACAGGAGTCTTCACTACCTTAATCCAGAATGACGAAAACTGGCTTTCAAGTCCCCTTATCATTATTAGATCTTACTATGGTGAGTGAAACTCAACCTTACAGGCTTGGATTGTTTTCCACCCACTCCCATCAGAGTTTTGTCCTCTTCATTTCGCTTAATCATCTGCGTGGTCTACAGTTCTGGTGTCAGGTGATCATTTGCTTTGGAAGAATCTACTTTCAATTGCTTCCACAATCTGACAAAGCTACTGTCATTTTGGGCTGCTGACATCATCAATTACAAGTCCGAAATGTCTACAGATGTAGGTATTTTCTCAAGGATGCCCTCCCTCAAATTGTTTTCAATGGTTTTACAATCCCCACACTCCAGTTTTCCATTTAGATACTGATCTGAGATCAATGTTGCGTCTAATATCTTTGGCAATCTTTCAGTAGATGGAATAGAGTATACCTTCTCCCACTCTGAATATCACCAGACATGTGCAGTAGCCTGTTTATAAAATGGACCCAATATAAACATAGTGGCCCAGCATACTATGGTTATGGCCGTAACAGCAGCTATGAACTTACAACTGATGGAACGAGATGCAATGCTCTCTACCTTCACCTTCCTTAAAGACGATCCTAGGTCAAGCTCCACTTTAAAGATTTAGATTGACAGAATTCACAACAAGCTACCAGTAATATATTATTTCCATACCTCACAGTCTCAGCTACAGCAGAGGGATTTGCAAGGGAACTAACAAAAGGTCGCAGGGATGTCCCTAGAGCACAGGCCCCTGGGAAGCAGTCCTACCGAATTTACATACATTGAAAACCACAGTTCTCCTGAACTGAAGTGGAAGAGTGGCAAAGGGAGGGGAATCATTTTCAGTAGCTTTTCCAAGAGACCTCCCTATCTCAGATGACATACTTTCACACTCAACCCTTATCACAGATCCCTGTTGGAGGAAGGCTCCAATCTTTTGTTGCCGAATGAGGAAGATCTACTATGACAACATAGAAATCCGTCAAGTGGTTTCCTTGGTATCACGTTCAGTGCACCTCCTGGTTTGCCCAGACTTTCTTCAGCTACAAACACAGCACTCATCACTTGGTCATCAACCTAAGCATATTCATTCAGCTCTTTTATGCTCTCGGTTTCACAATGAAATGCAACAATAGTTTTAAATGCCGTCCATTGGGGGACTATGCAATCAGTGTGGACTTGCAAGAGGCGTGACTTCACATCCCACAATAACGGCTTCCAGAAGTCCTATGATTCACCCCAAAAAGCAACAGGCTACAAAACAGCAGGCTTGTTATATTTTGGAGCAAGACCTGAAATTACTTGCTACTCTCCTTCTCATTCTCAGTCTCCTTGTCAAAAAGTACATCTCCAGCCTTGTACCCTTTCATGATTTTGGTCAACTAGTTCTGGAATTCGACATTCAAGTAAACAGATTACGTCTCCCCTAGGAAAAAGAATTAGTAAAATGGTTGATTCCTTGCCTATATGGAACAATCCATCTGCTAGAGAATTGCTTTGGCTGCTGGTTTTTGCTCGATGCAGCAGCAGACGTCTTAGTCCTGGGTCACCTTCTTGAGCTCCTATTGCAGTGATTCTTTGGTTCAAAATATAGGCTGAAATTTGACCATTGGACGAGCTTTCACAATCTGCACAATGTAAAGTTGCATCTTGAAGGCAAGGAAACCTCACTGGACTCACGTACGGTATACCCTGCAAGTACAACCTCTGGCAATCGTGATCGATATGGATGCGAATACATATGATGGACCTATGATGGACCTATTGACGACATGGTTTAATGCCAAAATGCCAACCATTGTCTCACCAGTCCCAGATTAAAAAAGTCTGGTTAATTGATGCTCTTTATCTAGATAGGAACAGCCAAATGTGTACACTCTTCTGCCACCAAAATAGGGTTCCGAATGTGATACCAGAAGAAAAAGAATCACATGTCTCCTCATCCTGATTACTCCAATCAAATTGGAAATCTTGGATCAGCCTCATCAATTTTGCAAAAGAATTGCCACTAATCAAGATATTCCATCATCTGCTTTAATTAACCATGATGGCAGGTGTTTCATACCAGCCCAGAGTTGCATTTCTGGATCTTAATAAAATACACCCTTTGAACAAACAGTTCTCACAATAAGCGGTGGAGAATCCCTTAAGTGAGATTGCCCATGCACTTTAAAGGCATAATAAGGTAATGGAATATATTCTCGGTGATGCACACAAGAACACTTTATACCATGGCAGGGATCCATACCTGTATTGCAAACTTCAAATTGCTCTTCGGTGAGAAACAGTTGGCAACAATTACAATTTAAACCTACCATTTGACAATCACTGGCACACCCTGAGTTATCATGGAAGAGAGGATATCGGACAAACCAAAGGCCTATCCAATCTTCTGTCCATTTTTTGTTTCTCCTGTCCAGTGATACTGGATCCCTGCCCAAGTGGAATTTATCATGGGTACTAACTTGGCTCAGCAAGACACCATTTGAACTGTTCTCAAGAGCTTCATTGGTTCACCTCTAATATGTATCTTGCCTCCTCACCATATTGGTGAATGGCAGGCAGAACAAGTGAATATATGTCCTATTGGTGGACCGTCTATATACAACTCTGACAAGATGGGTCAGTATCACTCATGATTCCCCCTGCTTTCATTATTAAGACAGGCTACCGTTCATGGGTAATCAGACTTTGGTAATAATTCCTGTCTACTGAGGATAATTTATCTCAAGGTCATCTATGGTACCAAATGAGAGCTCTGAAGTGGTACCTCCGGAAGACCGAGTCATTGCGTCATGGGAAATCTTACCTCTTCTTGTCCTCAAAGGACAGAAAGGATTATATTTCAGCACAGACACTTTCATCCTGCATAACATGGGTTATCTGTTCTGCATATCTGAATTATCCCCCACCAATGAATTTATTTCTTATCTCGGCTCACAAAGTTAAGACAGTAGCCACAAACGTTGCATATGAGTGAAACTGTTATTTTATAATCCATGCCATAGGATGGAAATCCGAGTACACTTCTCCAGGTTTTATTTCCGAGATCTTTCATCCTAAAAAGGGTCAACTTGATCTGGTGGACCATTACCAATGGTGCAAAAGGCAACCTTTCCAGATTGTTTGACAGCTTCATGAGGATGCAGTTACACAACTTCCAATAGATTTGCAGGAAGGAAAATATTTTTCCCTTCAGTGCTGCTCCACGACATGTGTCTATTTTCCAGACGAGTTATCTAGATGCTCTCTCACATACTTTAGGGGACCAGATATGTTCTCCAAGGTAAAGGGATTTATTTCCCTATACCTCTTATGTATTCTCCTAAGATATTATCATTGGGTAACAGATTTGAGAAAGAAACTAAAATTTTTCTACTAAAATATGTTTCTTCGATACTACCTACACAGTCATAAAACTCGTACACATTCCCAGTCTCGGTTGGCATGATTGTTGCACTTTTTTATATGACATTTGAAATGTTTAAATGTCCTCATGATAGAATAAACATGCATTGTTGTTGTTGTTGTAGGGTGTAACGCCATTTTCAGCACAAGATAGGCTATACATGGCGGCCAGTATAACTGATGGAGGAAGAACCCTGGAAAACCACAGGAAGAACCACCGACCCACGAGAAGCTACTGGCAAGCTTTCTCATGTACCAACGTTAGCCAAAAAACATGCGTAATATTGATTTTGTTTATTTTATTCAAAATGTCATAGACAAGTTTGTGATCCTTTACATTCATTTTGTTTTTCAGCTTTTTCCAGATGTAGTTTGAATCAATTTCATTTGCATTTGAAAGCCATCTCTTTCCATTTCTTCTGTAATTTGATTTTTTGAGATACCATATTGTTGCTTATTGGAAATATTGTTTTGATTTTCGTGATTGATTTAATAATCCACATGAATTCAGAGAGAATGTATGTTTTGACTCCTTCATTATTTAATGTGATGTTTTTGTCTGCATTTTTCACATTCTAGACACTTACTAACTTTCAAAATGCAAAGCTTGACATTATTTATCCTTAGATGTATTTTTCTTCCTTTGTTGTCTGTGATGTATGACCATTCTTTTGTCATGTCACTTATATCAATGCAGCATTGTTTTCACTAGATTCCCAAGTGTTAAAAGATTCATCATACCCTTTGCAGTTCATGAGTGCAGCACTCATTCTTTTTTGTCATCAAAATCTTTTTAGCTTTGTATATATCAAATTTGCTGGTCATATAAAGATAACTCTTCCAGTTTATAAAAGGCTGCTGTGTATAAAATTCTTGCTTGATTGTAAATATTTCTTCAATAAGGATCCAGAGGAAGCCATTTTCAAAACTGGTTTTCTGTTTCAAAATTTTGATTGTTTCAGTTATTTTCAACATGGGGGTTGCAAATAGAACTGTTGTCAAATAATAGATTGATCCATACTTCTTATCTATTTTTTTTCCTAGTCTGCATAAATTGAATTCATGTTCATTGATCTATGATGGGTGTTATTGTATCCTTAAATTAGTTTGGTGAAAAATTAACATATTTTTTAGTTTCAGACTGAGTGAAATGATGCCCCATTCTCATCTTTTGGTTTGTTAAACTTTGCCATTGCATGTATAGTTTTATCTGCTGAAATTTAAAAGTATTCCAAGTTTTTCTTCTCCAAGAGATACTTCACTTTCCTGTTGTATAATTTGTTTCATTCATGAAACTACCTTTTCAGGCTTTCTCTTTTTTAAGAGTTCTTTGAATGCGTTAGGAGTGTCATCTTCATCTTTTGTTTTCATTTTCTCAACCAAATGGTATTTTGAGAAATTATGTGTCCTGTCAAAATGTATTTTGTATCAATTTATATGCTGTCAAGAATGTCTGCCTGCCACTAGTCATCAATGTAGATCTTTCTGTATGGAAACCTTTTGCTAGTTTGCTTATATAATGTGTAGGGAAATTAAAGGAATACAAATTTGTGTTTACCCACATCTACATGATTTATTTCCTACTATTTTAACCATCTTGCTTTCAGGGTTTTTGATAATTATCTCTCTGTTATCGTCATTAAGCACAACCTTGAAATCTGCATATTTTTAAAACTGCTGGATAACTTTTCTTGCTGGTTTAAATCCACAATTTGACATTTGTTCTCTTCATTATCTTTCTAATACAACTAGCTTTGATGATACATCTATCCTGTCCATCTTGGTAACGAGTATTTTTTATTTGTTGATCCCATCATTGCTGATTTCATGTTAAACTTGTAAAATATTATTGTGATATTGCTGAATACTTTTGAATTCAGTGCATTGTAGTGTTGTATCATTATTTATGTTATGTTGAAACAAAACCAATAAAAAAAAAAGCAAAATGTTAATATACAAAGCAGAAATGATGTGTATTGTGGTGCAGGAACCTTGGGGTATTTTATGTTTTTGAATCAAAGATGTGTACTTCTGCATGTCAGTGTCAAAGACACCTTGAATGTATCATATAGTCCATGGACTTGTGGGTATTTTGAGTTTCGGTTAATATGAGCAGTCCAGAAATGTTCTTAAAGAGGGATATCAGATTTTAAATTGCAAGAATAACTGTCCGACATAAACCTGATTCAGTTTGTTTAAACTGATGAAAGTGGGAAAGAAGATTTGATTGATTTAAACTAGTTAAGTGGTCTAGCACTGCCATTTATATTTCCTTACATTTACTGGAACTGAAAATAAAATAGATATATGCAGCTAATGCTGGCCGCAGGACACTCTTTAACCTTTTAAGAGACTTGAACAGTGCTTTAATCCTGGTGGTAGATGTTAAACAGACAAGTACAAGTACATAATTCTTGTTTATTTCATATTTTACTGAGGCACAAAATTAACCATTCAAATGGTCACAATAGATGTGGCTTAATGGAATACATTTTTGAGTGATTTAAGAATGTTTAACATAAATACATAACCTAAGCTATTGTATGTATTCCTAACATTTCGTTTTGGTTTTTATTGCAGATCAAGTGGATGATAGTCTTGTTGAGCTTGTAGGAGAAAATATAAACACAAATCATGAGGATGATATGCTATGGTCATGCCATTTGGAAGTCTGTATTCGTAGGAATGATGATGGTAATGTAGAAATGCGCTCTCAATTTAAACACAAAGTCACATTTGTCTTGGCATCTGTCAAAAATACAAAATATTAAATACAAAATATTTTGACTAAACTATTCTTTTTCTGCAGTTGTCCACTAGAAAAGAATTCATTTAATTGTCCCATTAGGTCATCCTATCCATCTGTTTTACCCATCTGCTGTTTTATGCTTTTTTCACCTCTTTCATCCATCTGACACTCTTTATAGACACTTTTGGCCTTATTTTGTGTGACATCTTTAACATTATTTATATGACACCTTTGACACTAATTATATGGTACTTTTGTATATTAAGATTTCTTTTGTACTTTACCACATGTCCTTCTTGGATATCTTTAGTTGTCTAGTTTCCCTATTCTTTTGTTCAGTGTGTTATTTTAAGCCAGTGAAAATTAAATAGATTATATGTTCAATTAAAAACTGGTGAGATCATCTAGTAGTTGTCTTGCACATTATCTAACAGTGTTACGTACATAGAATTTTGCTTTTACTGTTATTATTTATTTCTCCTGCTACTATCACATAATATTTAATAAACAGCCATATATTTGTGTGGTCATGAAAATAAGGTGATTCTAAGGTTTCTTGTTCGGTGCTTAAGCTAAAAATAATATGGTCCACTGTATTAAGAATATTATATATTTGGCACAAGACTGCATGTTGTATTATGGATCCAGGGAAATTTAACAAATATTTGCATAGCAGCCACGCCACTGTGAAATTGCCACTTAAATTAAATTTTGCCATATTGAAGATGCTAAACAAAATATGAAAGAGAACTTGATTAAACTTTAAACATAATGTAATAAATCATTATCTTAATGTCCAACATTGACATAGTTCCCTAGCTCTTGCTTGCCTTGATAAAATAACAATCTATGGGAATAGCTCACATATTTAGCTAGTTTAAAAAATTTCACAGCAAGCAAAATGTGAGTTTAAGATTCAATTTGTATAATAATGATAAGGATTTTGCAGCAGACAAAGATGTTGCTGTATGATGTTCCTATATGTTATGCCAGAAGCCTGGCAATTATTTTGCATATGAAATTTTGGAATTTAATGAAGATGGTTGTTATGTATGTATATTTGTGTGGGTGTCTATATGTATGTATGTGTATATATATATATATATATATATATATATATATATATATATATATATATATATATATATATATATATATATATGTGTATATATATATATATATATATATATATATATATATATATAAACTGGTGAAAATGATAGTGGAGAGGCTTTCACATAGATGCATTTAGACTGTGCACTATAAGAGAGGGTGTGAGCTAGCGAGGGCCCTGAAAAACTTTTAAGAAGAGGATGCCATATTATGGACATTGAGAAACGTTGCTGTTTAATGCTTGAATACTTGATAATGATCCTTCAGAGATTGGGTCTCTTGAAAATAAAGGTAATTTATACAAAAAAGTGTAGAACTTAAGTTTTTAAAAAGCTCTTTATTAACGATCATTCCCAGCGGGATCATAAAAAGACTATTCAACCATTCCGATTCATTTTTAAGAAAAAACTAGAGACATTTATTTCGTAAAACAACTGTCAAAGTCAAAACTATTTTTTCTTTTATTTTTATTGTTCTATTACTAAAATATTGATGCCATGATTTCTTTGCATGTTATAGTGAAACTTCTTCTCATCCGAGGGGAAATCTCACAGTGCCAGTTCAGGAATTATGAGTCCACTAAAAACTCAGGAATTCACTTCTCCATAATGAACGGCATTAGTGAAACAAAGGTTTTTATTTACCAAGTACTTGTTTCACTTGGATGCTTTGCTATCTTTGATCACATTTGTGAATGAGTTGATTACTTTAAGGTTGATTAAGGCGTTATCATTTGAAATAAATTGAAGTGAGTTGACCTGACACTCAACCGTCATCGTTAGCTCTTACACAGTTTGGATTTGCATGTCTTTTAACTTTTTTTTTATTCCACCCAGTTTATTTGATTTGATATAAAAGACATAATTAACGTGATAATTCAAAGCAGGTCTGCTTTTAAATGAGTGTAACAATACAACAAATGCTTCTGCAAGCTGGAAATCAAATCACAGTTGGTACCTAATTAAGTTCAAACAGAAATGCTTGTGGATATAGCTCTAAAAATAGAATGCATTTTTCATAGTTCAATACAAGAAGATATATTACATTTGTGATAATTACACTGAAATGGAATTAAAAGATAGAAATAAAACACAAGTTTCACATGAGAAAATGTATTTAATAGGAATTTATATATTAAAGTGTGGCCAGTTGTAGACATTAGTGATATTTGCATAGATTTAAATTTGTCGAATAGTGTTATTTACAGTGTATTGAGAATGTTGTTTAAAAAGATGATTTAACAAAATATAATGACTTTTGATTAAAAGCTGAACATTTAATTGTGCTGATTGAGAATGATCAACTTATATCACTACACTTGTTTAGTACTTTTCATATGTTTCTGGGATTAAACAACACAATACATTCAATATATAGAAACAATTAAGAAATACTAAATGTCTGATGGGATAGTGCTAATAATATATGATGGGTCCACAGACCAAAAGAATCTTGTGGACCTTATACCACTATAATTTTCAGGCCCTGACATGCTTCCAAAATTTGGTCAGTGTGACCATGGTTTGTGTTCATGCCAATTTCTTAAGCATTATTTGCCACAGAGTTGTAGAACTTGGCATGGATATGTGTCTAGTTCCATGGAGAACTATCTTATAAAAAAGCCAGTAACCTTATGTTTTAGTGAATATATATATATATATATATATATATATATATTATATATATATATATATATATATATATATATATATATATACATAACTAACTATAACTTTGTACCTTAGTGATGTCAGTTTAGTTTTAGTTTCTCATGAACATTTGGCTTCAGAATTGTATGAAAGGTGATTGGCTCGGTTTTCATGCTTTTTGAACACAATTTTCTAGTTAATGATTAAATGTTTTATGTTTTGGTCCAGTATGAGACAGCAGTATCTCTAGGTTGCTGAGCTCAGCTCTGCCTTAAATTCTGTGACTCCTTGGGCACATTCAGGTTATCCAGTCGTACATTGTTGTTGTAGGATTTAATGTCATTTTTCAGCACAAGATAGGCTATACATGGCAGCCAGTATAAATGGTGGAGGAAGAACCCGGGAAAACCCCAGAAAGAACCACCGACCCACGAGAAGTTACTGGCAAGCTTTCTCACATACCCACATTGGCCAAGCCCGAGGCTCGAACCCATGCAGACAGAGGTGAGATGGTAGTGATCCATAGCGGTGAGCACTTAAGACCACTCTGCCACTCAGGGCCCCCGCCAATCATGCATAACATTAGAATCAAATATTAACTTCAATGAAGAAGTCTTTTAATTTGTTTTAGGTCTGTTACATTTATATGTTTATTTAGACTTCATGGTATAACATACACCATGAGATCTTGTGTATGGGACACTATTTAACATAAGTGTTATTTTCAAACAAACTCTGGACACAAATAATTCAGTGTTTTTGTAATGGTCCCTAAAGGTAAATGAAGACACATTGAATGTGTTGGTGTTTCTTAATTCATGGAGGTCTTTGTAGGAATTGTAAAATGCAATAGTGGCACTCTTTTGGTCTAGTAAAATTTCTTATTTTCGCAGCAGACAGCTGGAAAATGAGGTCTTTTGATTTTTTTTATAGTTCAACACCAATCAAAACTACAGATATTACTCTGTCTGTAGGCACAATATAAGCAACCAGTTTTGAAAAATCAGAGGCTTGTAAAACATTGAACAGTTTGGTCCCTTTCACAGAACTTTAGCTATGTTTGACCTACTAAACCAAGTGTATACAAAATAATGCAGGGTCCTAGCTATTTGGATGTAATTTGTGGTTAAAATAAACTGATTTCTAAACTTTAATTAGTCATGTACACAATGTGAGTTGTACAGATGCCATGCCAAGAAGCTGGACTATTTTCAGAAGGGCTGCCTGAGGAAACTGATGAAAATAAGATGACAGGAAAGGGTTTCAGACACTAAGGTTCTCATATGAGCAGACTTTCCAAGCATCCAGGCTCTGCTGATGAAAACACAGTTGAGATGGGCAGGCCATGTCACCAGGATGCCAGAAGAGCATCTACCAAAGATGATCTTCTACGGCAAGGAGGGAGAGCAATCTAAGAGTGGTCAGAAGAAATGCTTTAAAGATTCACTCAAGTCATCTTGAAATACTTCAGAATTGACCCCGAGTCTGGGGAAGATATCACACAGGATCACTTCACCTGGTGGAGTTGTATCTGTATTGGAGTTATAAATGTTGAACAGAGGAGAACTGCAGTGGCATTGCAGAAGCTTGAGCAGTGTAGATCTCAGAAAAACAGCACATCCATCATTGATCAGGTAAGCACAAGCAGCATCTCCTATCAAGAGTGCCACAGACAGTTCAGGACACAAATTGGCCTGATCAGCCATTCATGCAGTCACAGAAGCCAAACCAGTCAGTGATGTCATGGTCATCTTTGAACTCGAAGGACCAACAACACGAAGTTTTCTACAACTTGCAGCTGAAAGAAAGAGATTGTTGGCTGGACGAGATGCGTAAAACCCGAGTGCACTGAAGTGTTCTTTTTCTTCTGTTGTAACTTGGGGATTACTTAAGTACTCACAACGTTAATTAGTGAAAGACTGTCATTTAGAGAGTTTCTGAATGCAATATTTAACAAGTTTATTTCATGTCTAACTCCACATTCAGCTTTTGTTTCATGAGGCTGACACATTGTTTATGGCTTGCATATCAGTGTTCATTACCACACTCTCTATTGCCTTTTTTAACTTCCCAAGGGTAAACATTTGTGCAGTAAAACAAGGACTAGAAACTTCCACAGCAATTAAAGCAGACTTTGCATGACTTGTACACTTCAGAAGACAGCCATTGGGATCTTGATCAATCCTTGCTATTGCTGTCTGCTTCTCATTAAGTGGCGCTTACAGGTCCTATGGTATACCTGGGAATATTGGTCTTTACAGGTTGTCAGTTTTTATACTTTCTCAACCCACCTATTGTCTGAATAGGTTCTCTGCAAACAGTCCCCAGCGCATGACAAAGAACTTTAGTGAACCACTTTTCCTTGCTTTGAATCGGGTTCAAAGTGAACTTTTATGCATTTGGATAGAAATGCTGTTCTTATTCCTCTTCATGATAAAGGCTGTCTTCCCTTTGCTGTTACATTTCTGAAATGCTGATTTTTGACCTAGCTTTCCTTAGACATTTTTTTCACTTTACCCTCACCATTCTCTCCTGTTATGTATATTAGGTTTATATTGTATGCTTAACTCTTGTCCATGATTGTTAGTTGTAAACATAATGTTTAAATAGCATTAGAGTTCAAGACTAATGTTGTTTACAGACAGTGTTTTCCATTAAATCTTCGTATTCTATTACATTGTAGGTCAAGTGAAAATGTGTATAAATTGAGATTTGATAAATAATTAATTCCTGTTTTAGATCAGTCTGTCAGATATAATTCGAGAGGAATTATTTATTTAAAATATTCAGTGGAATTGCTTAAACATAGCTAAAGTCAATGAGCACCATTGACTTTAAGATTTATACACATTACTTTGGATTTTTGTGAACTTGCTCAGACATTCTGGATTGCATCATTGTGTTATATCAGGACATTCAAGAGTATTGAAACCATTTGGAACATTCTATATTTTTGGACTTGTGATAGGACATTTAGGATTATTTTAGGATTTAATTCACAAAATTGTGTCTCTTGAATGTTCACCTTGTATTGTAGAGAGATAAATTGCTTGTTCATTGCACTTAATTTGTCGGTTTCCTTTTCCTTTAGCTACATATTTTAAGATCTAGAATCGTCACACTACTGACTTGTCTAGACTCAGTTTAATAGTTCAATCTCTTCTCTCAAGATGACCTTGCATACTTCTTTCATTGGGCATACCAGACTATTAGTGAGGAGCCTATTAATCACTGACAATTCCTTGTGAAAATATGTTACATTTAGGGGCAGTATACTGCAGTAAACTGCAGTGGTACAGTTTATAGCTCTTGGAAAATATTAGAGTTTGCTGAAAATGAGTGAATAAAAAATATTCATATTTTTTTTCATAGATGATGTCAGAAAAAGAACAGAAGTAAGCAAGAAGGGAAAACATCGGGCAAACAAGAGTTATATTTCCAATGAACCTGACAAGAGAGCTGTGAAATATCCACATAAGGTGAGACATTATCCATTTTAATTGAAAAAAGCCGGACTTAGAACATAAATATGCATTCTTGTGTTGTCTTGTTAAATGATACAATGCATATTTTTTCTGCATGTTGTCAGATTTCCAGCACAGGGGTCAACAATAAACAGATTCTCTACTTTCATGATTGACTTGTATCAAATGAATTATCCTCCAGGACCAGTTTTTGAGGAAGGTTGCAAACTGCATTGCCCTGGTTAGGAGGCAATGTGTTTTCCAACTTTATGATGCCAATTAAAGAATCCTCTATAATTAGTGTAGTAGAAAACGTTGATCCAGCCTGTCCTCTTTAACGGCAGTTGTAGATTTTCTTCTCTTTCTTCCAAATGTTATGTATCTATGTGTACCATTAAGGGCTATAGGACAGCCCTTTCTAATACTCTAAAGTTTTCTATGCATACAACCATTGGGTGAAATCCTCATCTTGCTGATCACATCAGGTATTTTGAATTTCAGAGACCAGTATCTCACTCCTTAATGCGTAGGTGGAACCGTTTATTCCGTCTTTGGACATTATTAAAGTGCCCTAAGAACCTTTGATTGGAGCTTCTGTTGAGAACCTTACCCATAAGACAGTCTTCCCACTGTCCTTAACATCGGCAAGAAGGGGTGAACTTAATGTTTGATAATGGAAAAGGGTTGTTTAAGGTTCAGTGATTACTATGATTTAGTTTCTCATTTTTACTCACCTTCAGTAGCTCTTATTTCTGTTGGGATCCATAGTCTTAGTAGTATATGTGCTAGGTCTTTGTCCAGTTAAGACTTCACAGTTTTCTTTCGCTCCTTCTTTTTCCCTCTGAAGGGTTCATCTTAATATTTCAGTAGTCAGGTGGATCGTTCTCCCTATGAAGAGAGCCTATCTGTCCCTCATCGAGAGGGACATTTCCTTGTAAGAACTAAACTCCATGAAGTTAGGGCTATTTATACATCTTGGGTCTCCATTAATGATTCTTTGTTGGATGATGTCATGAGAGCCATCTTATGGCAGTTTGACTAAACGTTTTCATCCTTTAATATTCAATCTCTGGTTTGGTGCATCAGAGTAAAGGTATTTTACTTCTTGGTTCCAAATATAATAGCACAATATTTGGCCAAGTCATCTTCTACATTACTGTAGAGAACAATTCTCCAGTAACAGTGATTGCTTTTCTTTTATCAATTTCTTTTGCGGTCATCAGCCATCCTCCTAACTGGTAAATTTTGTGATACAATTGTAGCAGGAAATGTATTACTGCTATTAAAATGTATTTTATTTGAGGGGGAGGGTAAACTAATCTTAATTCTGTAATACTTAGCTGCTACTATTGCAAAGATTCCATCCTCCCAGCCAACTCTGATGTCCATTCATCTTGGTCCAAGTCAGATGGAGAAGATATTCCATATGCTAGCTATGATAGGATTCATGTTCTTTTTTGTGTCTGACCACCAGTTACTAATTGGAGGTGGGAATATTTAGCTTGGATTGGTAATTAGCATTCTAGCAAAGAATAACAATTAAGATTGACATGATACACCTCAGCTGCATATCAGTACGATTCAAGAT